>CAJHUC010001743.1:0-62463 GCA_905146915.1 Ostreobium quekettii
CCAACGTCTGCTCCCAAATTGGTAAATCGTCGCCTTGAAAAACTGAATTGTCCATATCGAAAGGAGGCGGGGGTCAGAGGAATGGCAAATGGTAACCCTCGTTGAGCCAAGACAAGATCGTCAGGTTGGCACCAATCCATTGCCAAGCTACCATGGTGTACCTCACGCGTATGTAGGGAAAATTCAGCGGGTCGATCTGAAACTTCCGCCGGAGGAAACTCCAAAACAGCTACAAGAGTTGGGCTCGTGCCGATAGCGATGGCATAGGCTGGAAATACCCAAAATTCGCAGCGAGGCTGAGACGCTCACCGGAAGGCCGACGAGTGGCGGGTCCACGGAGAAGGTGGTAGAAACCACCGTGGAAGGCGGGGGTCTGCGTCGGTGGACGAGTCCCTAAAGGTGCTCCGCGTCGGCGTGCTTGATGGAAGTGGCGCGGGGACCAGCGAGTGGCTAAAGAGGCTAGGACCGCGAGTTTAGGCGGTAAAAACGCGAGGTGGTACCTCTACTTGATCATCATACGGCGGGCTTGTGCGTGTACCGGGGGGCATCAAGAGGAGGTGCCGGGAGCACCTCCACCAAATCCACGTCCTCTACCATAATGGGCAGCACCGCGGTTGCCGCGGCGGCCGCGCCCCCACTGATTGCCGCATTGACGCCCGCCCTGGGTAGAGGCGGCACGTATATTGTCTTGTTTTTGGACGGCAGTGACGACCTTGTCAGCGATGCGCCGATCGAACTCAAGGATTTCTTCCAGGACGGTGGCGTAGTGCACCCCTGAAAGATGGAGCTGGGTCGAGAAGGCGTTGGCGATGTCGCCACCATGCTTGGCCCGCAAGCAATGCACGCGAATGTTGCACAAAGCCCCTTGGACCACTGCATGAAGAGCGTCGACGATGCCATGGAGCTGGCGGTGAGAATCGATGGAGAAATCGTTGGCTGAAGTGATCTGGAGTATGGTGGCGACGATGTCAAAGAGGTACGAAGTCACCGGGGCCCAAGCTAGAGGTGACCACACTCGGGTGCCATCCGGTCCGTTAAGTCCGGTCCATAAAACTGAGTGTGATATTCGTCCGCTAATATCCGGTCCGCTATTTGCCGTACTGCCGTCCGCAAAATCTGGCTCTCATTTTTTCTTCACTGTTACTTGCCGTTAAATTAACGGATGACATGTGCGGCGTCCGGTCCGTAACAAAATATCCGTTGATTAATAATTTTGGTCCGTTATTACCCATAGGTACTTGCTTTCCAGCCACGGCAAGGTCAAGGCGAAGTTGCCAAGGGGTTTCTATTTTGCAGCAACTCGAATTATGTTGGTTGCATGCTTGATAAATGTGTGTGGGCGTTTTCCAGGTCATGTATTCTGTGGTTTGTAATACATGGAGTGATTTGGAGAACTGAACAACACACAAGCCGTGTGTAAAGTTCCAGTGTATGCATGCAATCTTGCACCACTTGCTAAGGCTGGTACTGCTGCGTACCACGCTCCTATTGCAAGTCTTCCCGGCCATTGCAGTAAGGGTTCGGCATAGTTGTAATACCAAACGCAGACACACAAACACCCACATCACCTGAGGCAGGTGGCAAAAAGGGTTCACCTCTGAACACAGTTGAGCCACTCAACATATTTGGGAATAGGTGATACGTATCATATATAATAATGGGTTGCTGCGGCGGTACTCCACGGTTTCCATGCCAGGGCAGCGAGTGTAAAGCCCATCCACCAATTGCACTATTCGATTGGACACATTTCTCTTCTATCTATATGATACCCTAGGTTCATCCACCATTCCAACATAGTACGTCGAAGTTCAATAGTTCAGCGGCATGAAAAGCGAGACGTAATTACGAGGTCGTGACTTGTTATCTTCCATCTCGCCTATCGCACCCTGGATTGCCCGATTGGTATTCCAAGAAGTTTCCAGCTAGGGCGGCCGTAAAGAGATCTATCCACCAATCGCGTTACTTGTTGGGACGCATTTCTTGAATAAAATTTTTTTCTATCTATATGATACCCAAAGTTCATCCACCACTCCAATATAGTGTGTTCAAGGTGTGCACTTCAACACAGGACAACGGAATATTACAAGTCATGATATCTTATCTTTTATCTCTATGGTACCGCACCCTCGTTGTGGCGGTACTCCACAGTTTCCACGCCGGGGCAACGAGGGTGGTCACCGGTGGTGATCCAAACTTTGGAATCCAAAGTCACTACTTCCCTCCATTCCCTCCCTTCCCCCCCTTCTTGCGTCGATGCGCTAGCTTCTACTGCGACCATCCACTCTCTGCCATCTGCCACCCTAGCAAGCTTAAATGATCCACGTTCTTGGGCTTGAGAACCATGCGCTTGGCCGTCACAATGAGACCAGCCTTCAAAAATGAGCGTTCACTACTGGCGCTGGAGGCCTACAACACAACCAAAAATACTCAGTATTTCTCAGCCTGTGAACTTCATAAGGGTACTGTGGCATATATGCATAGCTAGTTGGCATCACAATAAAACCAAACTTGGAAAATGAGCCAGGTGATGGCGGGTACTGCCAAATAATGGTGGTGACACCTATGCAAAGAAAGACGATGGATATTGCAGGGACAGTTCGTGCATGCTGTACATTGCATGGCTGCATGGAAGGAACGAGCTACCAAGGTTTCCCTAGCCAGGTGATGGCGGGTACTGCCACAAAATGGTCATACCACATAAGGAAAAAGAGGCGATGGGTACTGCACGGACATACAGCACACCCTGTACAATGCACGGCAAAATAAAAGGAGCAAACTGGGAAGGCTTCCCCAGGCAGCTGATGCCAGGTACTGCCACATATTGGTGGTGGCATCTAAGCAAAGAAAGGCGTTGGGTATTGCAGGACGTGCAACACACCCTGTACAATGCACGGCCACATAAAGGGAACGAATTGCTAAGGTTCCCCAGCCAGGGGACGACGGGTACTGCCACAAAATGGTGGTGACACGTAAGGAAAAAAAAGGCGATGGGTATTGCAGCAACACATAACGCACCCTGTACAGTGTGCAGCCAAATAAAAGTAACAAAGTGGTAAGATTTCCCCAGCCAGGTGGCGGCGGGTACTGCCAAATAATGTTGGTGGTATCTAAGCAAAGACGATGGGTATTGCAGCGACAAGTGGTGCACCCTATGCAATGCATGGCCACATGGAAGGAACGAGCTGCCAAGGTTTCCCCAACCATGTGACGGCGGGTACTGCCACCAACCACAGCACACAGCCACAATAGGCGGCACTCAGGCTTGCTGCACAGACGTACACGTCCACCGCACCTACACGTCCATCGTGTTCAAGGCGCCCCTGCCTGCTTTCCGTTTCAGCATTGGTAGCGCCTGAGGACTCTGCGAATACAGTAACATAGGTGGTGAGGGTCGCAGGCAAAATCCCGGAGTGAAGTCAATCCCCGGCCATGATCTTCCCACCCGGCCATGTGCCACCCGAGGAGTTTCGAAGTCCACGCAGCAATCCACACCCCTCCCCTTGGGGAATTTCCGATAAGTAGGTGGCCCGAGCGAGAAGCCACACTATGCCCATGTATTACTCTTGATTGAATCATGTGCAAGTTTTTCAAAGTCCTGAGATAATCCGAGACCCCTTTTCCCTTTGACCCGGAATTCCCGCCCGAGGAAAGCGGTGATCGCGGGCGTTGCCCTGGCTCCGCGGGGCGCCTACGAGCGGGACGCAGCGGTAACGCGATGCATCATTCGGCTTGAATCAACCCGCGTATAGGTTTCCTGTAGTCTAAATATTAATCTGGAGTTTTCCCGGCACCCCTTTCGCGGCACGGAATTCCCGCCCTGACAGCCGGTCGCGAGGATGCCATGCCGAACCTAGAAAAGCAAGATAGTGGCGCTATGCCTGTGCATCACCGGTGGATTGAATCCGGCCACACATAGGTTTTCGGCCAACAGATCATCCGAGACCCCCCCCCAACACCCCCCACGGCCCGGAATTTCCCGCCACAGCAGGCGGTACTGAGGGCATTGCCCTGGCCACAAAACAAGATAGTGCATTATGCCTGTGCATCACCGGCGGATTGAATCCGGCCACACATAGGTTTTTAGCCAACAGATCATCCGAGACCCCCCTTCCCCCGCACGGCCCGGCATTTCCCGCCACTGCAGGCAGTACTAAGGGCATTCCCTTGCCTTGCCCATGCTGCGGCTTGAAGCAGGAGAGCGCGGTATACCTCACCTGGTGGGTCCATGAACCAAGCGTGGGGCAGCAGGGGTTGGAGACGGCGGATGGCAGCAGGAGGGCAACAAAATATGTGTGCAGTCACAACCAAGGTCCGCTGTATATGGACCCTGGCTGAGCCACGCTGGCAATCAACCAAATCCCCAGATTTGGAAATCAGTACTTACTGCATAGGCTCTGCTGTCATCTGCTGATTCGGTACACACGTCCGTTGTCATCCGCTAAATTAGCAGATGGGGTACGTGGCTTCCGGTCCGTAAGAGAATATCCGTTAACACCCAAGTGGAATCTGCAAAGTCCGCTAATTGGGGCCAGCCGTCCGCTGCCATCCGTACCACGTCAGCAACAGAGAAGCGGGGTCCGCTAAATTAACGGATATTAATGGACGGTAACCCCCGTCTGCTATTAATGGATCCGGGTGGCCACCTCTAGCCCAAGCGCAGAGCTCTTGGAAAAAAACACTACCAGCTCCCAGCGCGGTAGCCAACTCCTGGCCCCACGTGGTAGAGGCGATTGGAAAGGCGGATCTGGCCTTTTTGGCGGAGGGGGAGCGGGGGACAAGGTTCCCCGCAAAATGGGAGAGCTCCTCCTTGGATCGAATAGTGTGGGTGGCGACCACCTCCACCCGATCGCCAGTATAACGAATGCACAAATATTGCAGCACAGTCAGCAAGGCAGCATCATCAAACTGAGCCTAGCGGAGGCGCTCCTCCTCTGCAGCGGCAGCAGTGGCTACGGGATCGGCCAGGGGTTGGGGAGGGGCCCATTCCGCTCGGAGAGATTGAAGTTCGGCTTCGAGTTGGGCCAAACGAGCAGCAAGATCGCCCATTAAAGGGGGTGTACCACAGACCAGCGGGGCCTAGATTGCTATCACGAATTCAAATCATGATTGATGGCTTTCCTTAGCTAGGAAACCGAGCAAAGAGCTCGGAGAAGAGCACTTGATGCGTGAGTGCAAAGCAAAAAATGAGATAGCCACACACTCGTTTTGCCAACCTTTAGTCCCAAGTTCCCTGTTTGCACGGATCGTCTTGAAACTGCATTCCCAGCCATGCAAAATTGTGCTCAATTCGGTTTCCTGGACTTTATCACCAACCGTGCCCTAAAACAAGGGTCGCTGCCCATAAGCTAGCCACAACTTTAAGAGTTGTGCCAAGCACTTTCGGACAGAGGTTAATTCCGTTAATTAATCCGTTAATTAACGGAAAATAACGGAAAAAGACAGAAATTACCCAAAAATTAACGGATCATACTTATAGTTTATGGAATTCGCTATAAGAGAACATGTTTGTATTTTATTTCAACCTATGCATACTAGACTTTCAACTATCCGCAGTTGTTGTGATTTTTTGGGTTTTTTTTCGATTTTTTTGGATTTTTTTCGTTTTTTCTGAATTTTTCTCCCTTTTTTTATAACGGAATTTAACGAACAGCTGATAAAAATTAACGAACCGGATATAACGGAGCGGATGGCATCTTGAGTGGCCACCTCTAGTGCCAAGCACTTTCTCACTGAGCCAGTCATACCCAGTTTGCATAGCGGCAACGCCATTCACACGGAATCCAAGTGTGCCCACAACAGACACTCCCGTTGGCCGTCCAAAGTTCCCTCCCAACGGCCCTAATCCCAATTTAAACACATTCACTCCATTACGTTCCGTCAATTCCGCTACAAGCAGCAAGGCCAGCAGCCCTGGGGTATGTAGAAAAAGGAATCGCAGCCACTAATATATTAAAGTAATGGGCATCAAGGGGGGCAATTGTGTGGGAAGCAGAGAACAAGTGGAATGTAGGAACAGTGTGTCACCTATTGTCTTGGTCACAACAGCACAATGGGGCGACTATGGCCCAAGAAAAAGGGATCATGGTCCAGAAAGTACATGTCCAACACGTCCAACAACGTCCAACAGAAGACAAGCATCAAAAGCAAAACAAAATGCAATCTGGATGCAGTTGGGGGTGCACATACAGGTGGTACGTTGTTTTAAAGTTTATCAAACAAAAGCTTGACATCCATAGGTGTGGGGGTAAATGCACGATTCGATTTCCAAGGAAGTGTCATTCAGTTTGCCCCTAAGTCATATACTTCCAGAAGCAAAAAAGGATTAGCTTGTGCAGAACATGAGCTAACTTCAGGTTTAAAGATGGGAGGAGAGACCACGTTAAGCAATATATGGATCAAACTGCAGGAACACACCAAATGCGGAGTGCGGTAAGTTGTAAGTTAGATATCCTGATTTGTAACCACGGCACTGATTTAGACATAAACGAGTCAAAACTCCCATAGTTGTCACAACCAATAGACATGCAAGAAGCTTGGAATGCTCCATGGAGCATGATTAAAGCGATTCAAAGCATGGAAGACTTGGTGCACATGGTGCTCACAATGACGGGATGTGCTTGACCCTTCAAAAACTCAGAATTCTATAGTTCTTGCAAATCAAACCAAGAGAACCCCGAGCTGCTTGGGCTCCCTTTCAATACCCAGATTGCCTCTGGGTTGAGAAATAACTTTTATAACAAGTTCTTCATCACAAGATTGCATAACACTCCAGCCAATCAAGCGCAGAATTGTGGCCATACTCCAACGCATGGTACCCTTATGCAATTGCAAAACCACGACTCCTCGAGCAACAACTGACATAAGCGACTGCCCATCACATGAGAAAATCTCCAATGTGCTAGAAGTTAAGCACCAAAAAGTTTTAATATAGCTGGAAAGTTCTCAGTTCCATTATTTTTTAACTAAGACAACAAGCCACACACTAGTCCATGAGCACCATTTCAGTAATTATTGCAATTCAATTTGGAAACTAGCCAAATCAGCATTAAATATGCTTCTCATCATCCGCGTTTGTATAATTAGAACAAACTCTAGGTTGTTGTATAGATTAAGGGTTTTGCAATGCTTCAAACAATTTTTGAAAAACTTGCACAAAATTTAAGAAAACTGCCAATTGATTCATTCATGTAAGGACAATTGCTAAGAATTGTGCTAGATGTAATTGGGCTTTAAGCCCTGTGTTGCTAAAACATGCTTAGATGGGAAACGGAGGCGCGGGATGCTCCAAACAAGATGAGTTCTAATGGGAGAAAGGCGGTCGGACCGTGGGGACCATTGGGTCAGTGACGGGAGAACAAAGGACAAACAAAATTCGAATTGAAACCTAGCGGCCTTGCCAAAAATAGAATGACTCATCCTAGTTTTAGCATGACCTTTGGCATACCCAGGCAGGCGGCTATAAATATAACAATACTTGACCAGTTTGTAATGAAAGTTACTAGCTTTGCTCGCTCTCTGACCTACCCCCGAGTCAAACGGGACACCGCGGGCCGATCCCCAATAGGCCTAAGGGGTCGAAGCCCCTTACAACTGGTTTTGGAGCCAGCAAAGATGCCGGTGTCAAAAGGGAGCTTTGAGAAGACCTGACCCATGGCTAGAAGATGGCAGATCCTTAAGGACTAGGATGATGGAGTACAACCCACAAGCAGAGCAGCAGAACACCACAGAGACATCAGCTGTGTATTGGGCTGTGAGGAGTGGAGCTAAAGAATCGCTGGATGTTGAAGAGTGCCAGTTGCGAGGCCGCCACGAGGGCGCCTACTGGAAGTTGCTGAATGCTAGAGAGCATTAGCTGTGTGGCCAGCCCTGAGGGAGAGAATTATAGGGCGTCAGAGGATGTGAATTGTGCAGCATGCCCTGAGGGCGAAGTTGAGGAGCGAGGGTCACTGCTAAGAACAAAGATGCCGTGTGACTTTTGTCAATCCAAGATAGTGGAGAAAGTTCATTGAGGAGCGGCAATATAAAAAAGGGCGCCATGGCCAAGAGACGAGGAAAAGAAGTTGTGGAGGGGTAAAGATCACTGCAGAGAACAAAAAGATTGCGTGGTTTTTATCAGCCCAAGAAGACAAGCTTTGAAAAAGCACTAGGCGCTAGAGAGTGCAAGCAGTGTGGCCAGCCCTGAGGACATAACGGCCGGGACATCTGAGATTTCAGAACTGTGTCAGAGTTGTGACCGCCCCAAGAACGTGATGGCTAGACGTCTTAAGATGTTAACCAAGTGGCCAACACGATGGCAAAACGTTGGATGTTGAAAAACCATCAACCAAGAAGCTAAGATAAACATGGCGGGTGTTGTATCCCACTAGATTTCTTTGAGGGGCAACACGAAGGTGCGGGGCTCCAAGAAACTAGGACAAGATTATGGCGGGCCAAAAACATGGCAGCGCATTGGATAAGTATGCCACTGAGTGGCGGGAAGACAAAAACAAGCAACAGAAAAGGGTGGGAGAGCATCGCAAAGATAGAGGCTGGAAGTGTCCAAGAGGAGAGAGAGAGCCTTTGGAGAAATTGCGGGAAGATAAGGCTGTGGAAAATGAAGTGAAAAGCTGCCATGAAAGATGAACACGTTGGTGGACAACGGTGAATAGGATGGACCTGTATGGGAGGCCATATAATTGAAAAAAATATGACCACATAATCTCTTGTGACAAATGGTGAAATGAGGTATTAGTAAAGAGAGAAGCTCGACAAAAACCTTAGGATATAAATGATGGAGCCAATAGTTGCAGCCTTGAGATGAACAAGATATGGCAACAACCAAGCAATCCACTTCAGCTCGAGGGAACATTGGGCAGGTTGAGGCTGCGAGCACTGGTGGCCAGTGGCGCTACAAATAACCTTATTAATCATGATTTCTGCAAGAAGAATGGCGTCTATTGGAAAAGAGAGGGACAAGACACAAACGCCGCACATGGCGGATGGGCCACCACAACATTGGCCCGAACGAAGAGTGAATTCTTATGGGATGCAAATCAACGAATTTGAGTGCCAGCCTACATTCTGAGTCGTGAAGCTTGGACAACACGATGCAATTCTTGGGATACCATGGCTACAAAAAGCCTAACCCCAAAATCAATTGAGCGGCCAATACATTGCAAATCAAGGACGGGACCAGAATCTGGATGCTATATAGAATTAGAGACATCAACAAGAACACCATGAGAATCAACCCGACGAGATCGCCAAAAACTTGTTTGCCCCAAGCTCTGAAGAAAGGGAAAGAAACTCATGGAGCCAATGTGCATAATGCGGATGAAGAACCACCCACAAGAGCCATCCAATTTAGCCACATCTAGAAGATGTTGCGGCAAAAGTTTTCTAAGGCTGTGAGTGACAAGACACGATTAGGGTTGACACCGAAAGGGAGACCAGAGCACAACAATGAGTTACTACATAATGACAAGCTAGCACAGTGGCAAAAAGTCGTTTGCAAAATAGGTCGACTTTTAGTATCCTACAATTGAAGAGAGTATACAAGATTTTTGGAAAGATGCAATATACAACTAAATGTACAAGATGCTAAAGCGGCAGGAGCAAACGAAGTGCAACAACTACCTGAGTATTTACTAAATGCCCTCAAACAAAAGACGGCTCTAAAAGTGAGGGGTGCCGACGTGGCGATGAGAGGCAGTGACAAAGCAACAAACCATAAGTTTTGGATACAAAACACATGGTGAGATCAAGATGTAAGCTGCAAGGCTACGCTAGCATCTATGATGACCAGCACACCAAAAAGGAGGATGGTGCAATGGAGGGCAGTCGCATGGGTGGTGGCTATCTTTCCACCATTGGCACTCTAATGGTTTGAGCCAGAACATAGTAAATCATCAAGCAATCATGTCTTCAGTGGCAGTGAGATTGTTTGCAAAACTGCCAAGGGGAGCTACTATCAAGTTTGTCCAGAGGGAAGGCAACAGCCTAAGGGTGCGCTCAATCCATACAACGCTTGGCAAGAAGGGTAGAAACAATATGTAAGCATGCAAGAGAAGACCATGCTCAGCCCCGCTGCCATTTTCTGCTATAATAAAATGGTGAAGAACAATGACAAAATAATGATGATCGTTGACTACCAAGAATGCCAAGTGCTGAAGATGCCTACAAGATGTTGGAAAAGGTACAACCCAAGGGCGATTGATGCCAATGATGCCAGTTAAGCCATGCCAAGTCAATGCTGCAATGACCGTATCAATCCCAAGGATAACCGATACCCAGGAGTTATGCAATATAATGTCCAAGAGAACTACTGGAGAATACAACATGAAGATATAGGTCCCAATCCACTACTGCATAATGTTGTGGAAGATTGTAGGAAGACATGCATACTCTTCAATGACCTACAACTGGAGAAGATGCCCATAGTGGGAGACCATTGGGGAAACCTCAAGATCCCCGTCGGACACTACCCACTTGGTTTGGGGCTACCCATGCATGGGGGAAGCCCAGTCAACTAGGCAAAACATCTGTTTATTATTGAGTATGCCCACAATTCTGCGCCACGTGCTAGTACAAAGATAACGCCCTTTTTCTTGATGACGGGATAGCATCATAAAGACCATTTGAGTCACTCACAAACCCGAGGCCTGAGGAACGTCAGAATGATTTAGCTATAGCCATAGCAGCTCGACTACAAGCTAATGCCATGCATGCCCAATATGCCATCAAGGAAGCCCCAAAATACCAAAAGAAATATACCAATAAATGCCAACAAGAGGCCACTTTCCAAGTTGGGGACCATGTACTACTTGACACTATGCACATCCCCACAAGCAACAGAGTATGTAAGTCAATAGAGCGATTTTGCTGCCCGGGGAAGATAGAGGTGGCACCTTCTATCCATCCACAACAGAATTTGATTGGTTCCGTTAAAATTCCATACATTCAACAGAATCCATGAGCGGGCCACAGATAGACAAAGTGTTTTATAAAAACGGGCGGGGCCATACTGACGTCAGCATAAACGGCTACAGAAATCCTCACAGCCTTTCAAAATAGAACCACATGTTATGGAATCTGCACCGCTGTCTACGGATGACAGACCCCCATAACAGAACCGCTGACCAGACCATAGAGGTCGATAGAATTCCAATAAAGTTTATGGAGCAACATAGACCTATCAAACGTACTGAACCCTAGTACAGAAATTCCAACGCCGTTCTATTGAAATTCTATAAGACGGGCAATCCCAGAGGCCTGTACTTTGGCAAAGGTGATGGATAACAGCCGCAGAGTGGGTCCCGTTCTTGGACCGGATGGCCAAACGCCTGGTTGAGTGTGCAACGGGTATGCATGGCGGACGTGGGGTGCGATTGCCTAGGTCTTTGATGGATTCGGTAGTGCACACTACTCGCCCCCGTGGCACATCCATGTATCCCTTCAAATCATTGTTATCCGTCACACAGGCAAAATGTACGCCCAAAGCATTCCTAAGCCCAATACATTCGATTGGCTGGCATGTGATCATCACATTGTGATGTGACGCCCCTGAGGTATGTGAAGTGCTGTGTCGGGGCCACCCGCCACCAATTGCCCCCATGGCGTTGGTACCCTCAGGTGAGTGGGGCGAAGCCGGCACCGTGCCGGTGGTGATGCCATCAGTGGGGTGGGGGGATTGTTGTTCTGCTTGGCTAGAGTACCGGCTGCGGCTTGGCCGGGGAAAAGCCAGTGTTGCTGGGCTCGTGGTGTGCATGGGCGGTTGATGCTTCTCTGAGATCATGTTGAGGTGGGGCAGGGGAATTGCTGTTCTGCTCGGCTGGAGTACCAGCCATGGCTTGGCTAGGAAAAAGCGTTGTTGCTGGGTTTGCAGTGTGTATGGGTGGCTGCTGCTTCTTCGAGATCGTGTTGGGGTGGGGCGGGGGGATTGCTATTGTGCTCGGCTGGAGTACCGGCCGCTGATTGGCCAGGAAAGGGATGTTTTTTTTGTGAAGGAAAAAGAAGCATAGAAGGAGCATGGGAGCACGCACCAGGATATGGAGGCGTCCAACTGAGCGCGGAAAGTTCAGGACATCATCAAAGACCACATCAAAGTCCAAGGCATCGGATGACAAACCATGACAAATTTGTTTATAGTTGTTGCGAGTGAACATGTGCATTTGGCAGAGGATTACTAGCCATTCATTACTGCAATAAGTACCGGCCATGGGTTGGCTGGGAAAACACAGCGGGGGATTGCCTTTGGGCCCAGGGTGTGTTTATGTACATAGTCTAGCGTTTGCAAGGGATGGTCGGGAAAGAACAGCGTGTTGCGTCCCCTGTCTGGCAAGGAGTACCGGCCGTGGGTTGGCTGGGAAAACGCAGCGGGGGACTGCCTTTGGGCCCAAGATGGGTTTATGTGTGTAGTCTAGTATTTGCAAGGGATGGCCGGGAAAGAACAATGGGTTGCGTCCCCAGTCTGGTAAGGAGTACCGGATGAGGCAGCATTTATGACAGCATGGACTACAAATAAGTAGACATACGTTGTCTATACATGTATTAATATTGTACCTTGTTATGTCACTGCTGTGGCCCATATCTAGAGGCAAAAGTTGTTGGACACAGAGAAAAAATCCGCTTGGTAAAAATTGCCTCCAACAAAAACCGCCACTGACCAACGGAACACTACCGGAATCTCAAAGTCCATGACGGATTGCAACGGAATGCCAAGAAAGGCAACGGACAAAAAACACTTTTATAAAAACCGGTGGCTGCAAACACCCCCTTGACGGATAGCTTCAGAGCCAAAAAAATGAAAGCTGACCTGGCATGAATAGCTACGGAAACCCGGCCTTGGCAAAACAATGGAAAATCGATGGACGGATTGTTTGTGTTCAAAAAATTACAGAACTAAATTAACAGAAGAAAATCTGAGCGGTCACGTCTACGTGAAGATCACAAAAGTCATTTCTCCATGTGTGCATCGATTGGAGCTACTAGCCACTAGATTCACCCAGTCTTCCATGTATCCAAGCTATGACTATATCATGAAGGTCAGGGGAAATTTGCACGTCCAAAAGAGGTGCAACCTCCTCACATGATGGTAGACAGCCGGGAAGAATTCGAGGTGGAGTAGACCCTCAATAGGCACACACGATGAGTTGGGCGTAGAGACCAGCTGGAGCACTTAGTCAAGTGGAAAGGATATGATAGCTATGAAAAACACCCAGGAATCAATGACTAATCTGATGGGAGCAAGACTGCTGGTGCGAGAATTTGAGGCAAGAATGTCTTCGGAGTAACGGTAAAAGACGAGGACATCTCGTAGTAGGGTCAGAGGGATGTAAGGACAATTGGTAAGAATTGTGCTAAATGTAATTAGGCTTTAAACCCCATGTTGCTGAAACACCCTTAGACGGTAGACAAAGGTGCGGGGCATTCCAAACGGGACGAGTTTTATTGGGAGTAATGTGGTCGGACCATGGGGACTATTGGGCCAGTGATGGGAGAACAAAGGACAAACAGAATTTGAATTGAAACCTTGCGGCCTCGCCAGAAAGAGGATAACTCATCCTATTTCTGGCACAATCTTTGATATACCCAGGCAAGCGGCTATAAATACAGCAATACCTCACCAATTTGTAATCAAAGTTACTAGCTCCGCTCGCTCTCTGACCTGCTCCCGAGTCGAAGGGATGCCGCGGGGCGATCCCTAGCAGGCCTAAGGGGTCGAAGCCCCTTACAATTCACCAAGTCCAAATGTCATATTATTTGAGAAACAAACCCATGCGAGACGATTTCTATGAGAATATTGCAAAGCAAGTAGATGGGCAATGTTCTAATGGGATATTCCGCCATTATATTTAAGCCTCAAATCGTTGGTCGGATATTGCTAGGAAATACATAATAGGTGAAGGTTAAAGGAACGGTTTTGACATTATCGAAATATTTTCAGTGAATATAATAATCTATTTTTGGTCTTTAAACGTCCTTCTAAATTATGCTTCATTTCTTGGTTGCACTCAGCTTTTCTTTTTTTGCTTTCTTACGCTACCTTTTTTTGCTTTGTTGTACTTATTGTAGTAGCAGGTATCACTACGGTATTGTAATATACAATGCAAGATTGCACTTTAGAGTTTGGTATTTTGTAAGGTAACACCCGCACTTGAAGGAATTAAGTGAGTGGCTCAGTGTTGAATGTACTTCAAGTACAAGCATTGGCCATGCTGGCATTTCATTTGTTGACCTTTCAGATCATTGTAAATTTTCGAAAAGCTAGGTTATTATGTATGTGCAAATCCTGCATTGTATTGTACTAAAGTGTAGACAAGTAAATGGCTAATATATTGTACTAGGTACTGGGTACAAGTATTGGGTATTGTATAGTTGAGTACAATAAAGAGAAAATATTGATTGAAGTACAAACCTCGCACTAGACAATCCAATGCAAAATCTATATTGAGTTGTGTTGTAATCCATTACATGGACCTAAAGTAGTTGCAAAAGGGGCTTATCATTGATTGTGCGGGCCAATATATTGTAAATTTCCTATGGGTGAATTAGGCATCATTGGGAGATCTATCATACATATTTTCAGCAACTTCTTTGCATTGACATATTTACACACATGTCTGTTTAATGCACGGGTACCCATGTAATGATCATATTGTAATCATGCACATATGAACATATGTCTATGCTAGATATATGCAAGTATACAACGCATTGCTAGTAACAACCCATTTTAGCATGCGGCATGTAAGCAGGCCTTGGGGGTCTCTTCTCACCAGCCGGGGCTCGGCCCGTCTTATCCCATTCGATTCGGGAGTTGGTGGTATCACGCGAGAGATAGAATTGGCAAGGTTGCAATTATATTGGTAAGGTTCAGTCTCAATTTATAATTGCCCAAGGGCGGCAACTGAGTAGCCAAATGGCCACTGCCAGAATCAACTATTCCCGTTCGAATTTGTATCTGCAATCATTTGTATCCTCGCACGCTACTTATCTCACAACTGAGTTGCCCAACCTGTCACATCTATTGTAAATTGCCAATACTATATTTAGTCCTGTCTAGTCCCGAAGGTCCCGTGGGCCTGCCCCTTTCATAGACCACTGTGTTGACCAACACGGCTCCCCCCTTTCACGTTGTGCCCTTCCGTCTATTGCACTAGGAAACTCCCTTGGGCTGCTATCCCTATTATGCAAGGCCAACACTTGGCCAGATCCATGACACTCTATTGTACAATAATTTCCTTAGTGTTCATAATGTATAGCGTGCCATGTTCCTCCTCATGCTTGGTGTTATATTATACAATGCTTCTTGTTGGTTCATAATATATAGTGAGGTGTAAGCTCCCCTCACACCCTTCCCCCCTTGCACCAAAACGTCCCGTGAGCAATGTTCTTCATCTTCGAATGATGTAGCCTTCCCCACTCCCCATATCAGGACTAGGCAAAGTCGCGGCCCTCTATTGTGATGTCCTCATACTAATGCGTGGCTTGCTATGGACCAGTCCCCTCCCCGCAGCGGTTGTGTGCGTTGTCTCTAGGGGTATGGCCACCACGGGTCATCCATATCAGGGTCAGGGTCCGCAGGGTCTGACCGGTTGATAACTTTGTGGTAGACGGTTGTCCGACCCCAAGCGCCATTGCTATGGTTGGGTAGATACCGTGTGCAGTCCCTGCCCCACTAGGGTTGCTGGACGCCAACCCATGGGTTGCCGTGCAGCCAGCGGAGGGGATCTGAGTGAGGCCCCTCGGCTTGGGCAGTCCTTTGAGCTCGCGCACCATTTTGCTATGATGACATAGTCTCGCAAAGTACTCCACGCACTGTTTCGGCCTCATCCACCGTATCCTCTATTTGTTGGAGGCGTTTGGTGTCGCTGGTCCACCACCAGTATTGCCCTCTATTGGGGTACTTGCCAATCTTAGTTTCATTGCCCAATCCCACCTTGCTTTATTCCTGGTCGTTAGCACTCTCCTCCACATTCCAACACACCGGGCTATCCAGCCTCTTGTAATAGAGGATGGAATCCACCGCATGCCTCCTCTGACTCATAGCACCTCATTCATATTAGAGGTTCCTTTAACAGATCCTCATATAGACTTCTGCCCAATTGCTTGGTTCCTTGTGCACAACCACCTAGAAAGTCATCTCAGGCGCTGGGCGTCGGGCGTTGGGCTGGTCGTTGGGTGGCAAGGCATTGAGATGTTGAGCAGCAGGGTGATGATTAAGACCCCCACCAGCCCTATAAATAGAGCGCGGGTCCACCAACCTGCCCCCTGCTGCCGAGCACCACCTTGGGGGAGGGCAGCGGTCGCCCTCCCCCTAGTTTCTATCGTCATCGTTTGATCTAATGGTTCAGGCGTCATGGCCCTATGGTTGATGTCTTGACCCTATACTAACGTATCCACAATGGCCACTCCGGTTTGCCATATCACCATCGTAACGCCCTGCCATACTCTTTTTCTTGCGTGCCACTTTTTGGTAATGCCTTGAAGGGCTCCCTTGGTCGTCGGGCTTGAGCACAGCTACTTTGGCTTTAGATACATGTTGCTTGGGTGTGGTTCCTCAATGATGGATAGTTTCTTGTCTTTCGCCTTCACTTCAAGCTCAGGATGGCATAGTTCACTTTTTCTTGTTTTGTTAGTTGATAAGTTGGTAAAGTCATTGTTATTGCTCCCCGCTTCTTTAGCCTCGTTTCCAGCCATCTCGATATTGAGAAGGCATAGCTCCTTATTTGCGATTTGCAAATTCTCACTTATGCTCTGCCCTGAGTAGTAGTTTGTCTTTGTCAGGCCTTGTTGCTTGCACTCTTGGAAGGAGCTACTAATATCATAGTTGTGCATCTGCTTGTACAACTCCTCAGCTGCCATTGGCTTGTACTGGCCATCGCAGTCATCTTGACATGTGGTTCTATCCCAGTCGTCATCTTCTCCCTCATTGCTCTGTCGTAATTTATCTTGTTTATTATAATCTTGTTGGCCTTCCTCCAGGCTAGCTTGGAGCTTATGTTCAGCTCCCTTACTTGGTGCTTATTGCGATGACATTACTAGGCATATAATATCATAATCTATGGCCATCTCATGAGTTGCCTAGTTTATTTCGGGTTGTACTTCCTCTAGCCATAGTATACCCAAAATTATGTCAAAGGATTCGACCAGTATCTCCACCGCAAACACCGTAGTCTCACAACTTCCGATGACAAACTTTATACCATGGCATCTAATGGCGTCCTCAACCTTGGTCTCATTTGCAAGCATAGCATCAGCATCTTGGGTTGCCTCTAGGCTTGGGCATGTGTCTTTTTCTCATAACCACCCCTTGGCCACAAAGTTGTTTGTCATGCCCAAGTCCACCAATGCTTGTACGGTGCGCCCTCCCAAGGCCCCGAGGTAATACAGTGGCCTCCAGATAGCTGCCCTCAAGTCTTGCTTATTGCTGTAGTACTCCACGGGGTCGCTCTCCAATCCACCATGGCGATTCTCTATATTAGTCACGTAGTGTTGTTCGAACTCCGGTGGGGTTGGGGCGCACTCTCCTCACCTCAGTTTTGTTGCACAATTTTTTGCAATGTGCCCATAGCCCTTGCAGCGATGGTACTGCATTCTTAGAGGTCGCTCACTCTGGAGGTTGTCCACCTCTATTGGAGTTGGTTCAACTCATGGTCCAGGTTGAGGAAGCTGCTGTGCAGTCAATCCTAGGGGCTGGCCTCTTGAAGCCGCGTATACCCGGAATAGGATGTCGTCAGCCCTGAGCTCGTGCGTCATTGTTTATTGCAGATTCTGGGGGTTGGCCCTCTGAACATCTAGATATACGGCTGCTTTGAGCCTTCTTTTGTATTTATCTAGATATTTATCAACCACTGTTGCCTTTTATACGGGTCTTGAGATCCACAAACTTCCCAATATAATCTTCTATGCTTGTTCGTAGGACCAGCCTTGCCAACTCGTCCCTAGCCTTCTGATGGTCGTTGGCTACTCCAAACTATCCCTCCGTGATGCTGATGAATTCTCCCCATATCTAAACGGCTCCTTCCCCATGGGTTTTCACCAAATTCTACCATCATAAAGCAACTAACCCTCGAAGCAGGCTGGCTATGAATTCCACGCAGTATGCCTCGTCTTGGACATTCAGTAAATGTAAATATTGTGAGACTTGAAAGGCCCACTACGTAGATGTGCCTTGATGAGATCCTTCATACATGAGCGGCTTTGGTGGCCTGACAACGCTCAAGCTAGGTCGCTCTCCCTAGTTGTACATTCTTGCTTCAGCCAATATAGTAGCTGCTACCATCGCCTTGTCCAGTTGACTTTGAATACATTGGTTGGCTTTATTTTGTTGTGTTTCTTTGTGTTGCACCAGCTGGTTCCATCGGCTCCCCAATGCTTGCTCGATGGCTGCTTGTAAATAGTCCGGCAAAGCTCTAGTTGGGCTTGGTAATTGACTCTGGACACTAAGTGTCGGCAAGTCTTGCCGTCTAGCTCATATTATTGATTCTCTTCTCCCTTTCTCTTAGTTATTTTTTGTGGGTTAGCCACCAGCTGACATCCTTGTGATGCCCCTGGTTCTGCCGCCTTGGTTAATGTCTTCTAATGCTCCTTTCCTATGCTCTCAACACACCCTTGGGGTAGACTATGCAACTAACATCTTCCTAACGTCCAGCTCTTGACAAAGTTTGCATTCGGCATAGGCTATATGATTGTCGCCCTTGGGACGCCCAACTTTCACTACCCTGGGGGGGCCTCTTTGCTGACGCACTCTAGCACCCAGTGGAACTGGAAATTGGTGCCCTCGGGGCAGGCCTTGTTGCTGATGCCCTCGGGACGCCCAGCCTTCGGTGCCCTCGGGGCGGCCTCTTCACCATCACATGCCGGCGCATGGCGGCTTCCAATCTTCTCCTCTCGGGGTTTCTCACACGGTCGATGCTTTTGTGACATCCTGCCACGCTACCCTTTGGGGGTTCCTCATACTCCCCACTCCCTTAAGGCCTTGCTGCCTCTTGTCATGGGTCTGGTCAACATGAAGCTCTTTCTTGTCTTTGGCAGCTCCTCTGGCTCTAAAACTAGTTGTAAGGGGACCTTGGGGGTCGCTTCTAATCAGTTGGGGCTTAGCCCGTCTTGTCCCGTTCGATTCGGGAGCTGGTGGTATCACACAAGCGATGGAATTGGTAAGGTTGAAATTATATTTGTAAGGTTTGGTCTGTATTTATTGTTGCCCAAGGGCGCCAACTGAGTAGCCGAATGGCCACTACCAAAATCAATTGGTTCGTTTGAATTTTTATCTGCACCCGTTTGTATCCTCGCATGCTATTCGTCTCACAACTGAGTTACCCAGCTTGTCATATTTATGGTAAATTACCAATACTATATTTAGTCCCATTCAATCCCAAAGGTCCCGTGGGCCTGCCCCTTTCATAGGCCACCGTGTTGACCAACACGGCTCCCCCCTTTCATGTTGTGCCCTTCTAACTATTGCGCTGGGAAAGTCCCCTGGGCTGCTATCCCTATCATGCAAGGCTGGCACTTGGCCAGAACCCATGACATTCTATTATACAATAATTTCCCAGAGTATTTATAATGTATAGTATGCCGTGTTCCTGCTTATGCTTGGTGTTCTATTATACAATCTTCTTGTTGGTTCATAATATATAGTGAGGTGTAAGCTCCCCTCACACAGCCTCTTAGTGATTACTGAGCACAACCAATATTGTGTCTACCCTCCCCTCAAAAAGAGCAATGCTATCACCAAACATATTGGCGTACCTCCACCATTCTAGCTTGCCATGCTGGTACTGCCCCTGCGTTGTCTGATTTGTTTTGTCCCCTTCAATATGTGCACATGATTCAATTATACAAATTCCCATAAAAATATATGTGGCATGTACGAGGAACCATTTTAAGTTTATTTTGGCAAAATTAATAGTAAACGGGCACCAAACTCCTTTGTATAGTTATTCACGTTTAGACATGAATAATCCACATATGCATAACAAGTAATATTGATGCCTTATGGGAAGAGTCGAAAAGTCATTAAGGCAAACATATTTATATAAACATATTAAAAGTATTGTGCTCAAAAGCACTATAATGAATTTTGTTTCTCAACTCTCAACAATCACTAGGGAGCTAGCTACACAGTTAACTCCTTAGTGGCGATTAAGAATTGGAAATTTCAAATGCTTGAAGCGATGGTAGAGGATTGAGGGGAGTCGTGGAGGCTGTCAATTAAGACATTATGGGGGCCGCCATAAATATTGAACGTTTGAGAGCTTTGCACGTGCCATAATATGTTGCTATTAATCAACACCAGCTTGTGGCTCTTCTTAGCTTGCATTGATTATTACTAGTTAGGTTGATTACTATTAGTAGTGTAGATTGTGTTGCACCATTTTTAAATATGGGGACAAAAATGAGAATGGTATTCAAAGATGAATGCAGATGGAAGACGTTTGGATAGGTACTATCACAATGTGACATACGCATAGTGTATGGTAGCTATGCCCCACATCTGGGGGTTGCCCTTAAGGGCGCCAAACATGGCGCCTCTAATAGCTGGGAAGTTTGCCATCAATTGTGGCCTATCATGGTGGCAGCGGTTTTGTGGTAGTGTGCATTTGTGGCGCTGCATTGAGGGCGGCTTTTGTAAGTTGCCATGCATGTAAGCTTTGTGCACAATAGTATTTGAAATTCTGATGCTCTTATATAGATTATCAGTATTAAACACTGATCAACTTAAACAATAACCCGTGTTCAGGCGAGTCGCATGGAGCTGCTATTAAGGAGTCCCACTACAATTCAAGCCGTTCCAAGCACAACCCGCACAAAGCACACCACTCCATCTTTGGTGCCATGTGCCGCCATATTCTGAGAGCTCAAAAGTACTCAAATACTACTCAAGGGCATTGGTAGAGGGCAATTAGGCAGTTCTCACAAGTGGTTATTACTGCAAAAAAGATAGCATAATGCGCTTCATCAGACTTACAAATTGTATTTGTAGTATTGTTCTTGTTGGCATGATGAAAGGGCGAAACGACACTCTCCCGTTGTTGTTTGCTTTGTTCGCTTCACTTTAGCCATGAATCATTCCTGTTATCATGAAGCCTTGAAGCCTATTGGACCGTTTTCTATTGAATGCAACAGAATTCCGGGTTAGGTGGATTTCCAGCACATTGAATCCCTTTGATCACAAGGGACCCATCCAATTTATGGGAAGTTTCCAGAACACAACCTCCGAAAATTTCACAGCAGTTGCCCCCCAAGGTGCATGCCCGACACATGTGGGGCGCACTGAAGCCGAGGAGAGAGAGAGCGAGAGGGAGCCAGCAAGGGTTCACACACATCTCACCACATGCCATGGATCTGTTGACCACAATGACCAGTGACACTTGGGTCAGGAATTCAGATGTTCCCGCTATCTGTCGGGTCTTACTGCAAGTAGCAGAACAATTAAACAGCCCTAGCTGTGGCATCTTCAGCATCCACTGTCCCTTGTGTGCTGAGACCACCTATTCAACGGGCGCATGGTCGGGCATCACACCGCTTTAAAGATGGAATCAGGCATGCCAAAAGTCAGCAAAGGCCAACGTCCCTTGTTAGTGTGGTCATTGGGCGAGTCAAAAATTCGTACACCAGAATTTGTGGCCTTACCCAATGTTCACACTAACAAATGCCGGCCGCCAGGCAGGCCACTCCTCCCATCGTTCCATTTCCGCATCTGTCGTTTGAGCATCGCTCGTCAGTTTCCCTCCTCTAACCACCAGATGAACTAAACTTGACCAATAGTCGCCGTTCCATAGCCGCCGCATTCGACTGGTTGTTGTCTCCGGCCAGGTCAGGCGGTCATGAGATGTGTGGACAAAACCCATCAGACCCATTTCAGCCATTGCAGCCATGAAAGCCGTGCTGCCAGTGTCAGCGTGTCGTTCGTAAGTACCGTAATGCATCTGCTCATCACCTGATTGTCTCCATCAGGCCATCCCACTACCAACTGTGGCACGTGTGCCTCGCGTGTCTGACGCTGGGCATCTTGATGGGTGACACGCGACGGGAACTGACGAACGGTGAGCCCGTGGCCCTAAGTCCAAAATACTCCCTGACTCTGACGCCGCTTCTCGCTGCGCGGAGCGCATCGTCCTGCCCCGTCCTGCACGGGCACCTGGCGCAGCACGACGAGGAGAATCATGAAACCACTCGGGTCAAGTTTCCTGGCGCACCGGGAACAGATTGCGGTCCGTGCGGCTGTCAAACAAGCCATGTGCAATGATGTGAAGGGGCGAAACAGCGCTCTTTACCCACTGTCCATCCAGCAATCGCAACGGGAATCACGTTTCCAGCTCAGCTAGAAGGGGGAAGATGCAGTGCACACGCAAAGAGAAGGCGGACACGCTTCTTGATCAGCCGGGGAACACGACGATGCCGTCCGGTTGGCAGACTGCTCACCTCTCCTTGGTGGTAGATGCTCACGAGCAGACACTGCTAACGGCCTCCTTCTCTCAACACAGCCTTCGCAGGATGCACAAGAAAGATGGGGCAGACGGCGAACCCTAGCTCATATCAAGTTAACGCTGCTCCTACCGCCAAGCAGCGGACCTGCACGAACCCCGCAAGCTTCAGTCCGCCGTTATCTGGTTGAGCCCCACGCGGGGGGCAGGCCCTCCTCCGCTCCCTTGTCGCAACGAGGTTCTCGATAGGGGAGGCGACCGCGCGGAGTTCCGGCAGACCGGCGACGGAGCGCCGGCCCCAGGCAGGGCCATACCGTTAAGCTACCCCCACGACCGACACGTACACAGGGTGGCGGACGGGCCACCCTTTTTGGGCACTACAGCACAGCACAGCAGTGCTCCACACAGCTGCAATACGGCACGCTGCAGCGACCCGCGACGGGAGCGACGGCGCGGGCGACCGGAAGTTCCAGCGGGGCCGCGGTGTGCCCCCTCCGTCAGCTCGGCGCGGCTTTGTCGCGCTCGATTCGCAAACTCCAGGCGGACATGTCTGGGACGGCCCTGCGGCACGTTGGACCCTGTGCTTGCGGCGTTTTCCCCAAACGCACCGGCGGCAACATACGAACCATGACTACGCTCCTCCTCTCCGAGAAGGACTGGGCGCCCGCTCTCAACAGACCACCGCGGCCCCTTGATCGTCGACATTCGAGGCCCGTCGGGCTGTGTAGGTAGAAACAGCGGGCGCAAACTCTTTATTGGGAAGCGCTCCAGTCTCCAGAGCTTGAAGAGCGCGGCTGAGCGGCGTCCCTTGACGTGGCCACAGCTTCCTGAAGGGCAGCCCAGGGCGGGGCAACTTGCACGGAGACAACTTCACGCACACGGTGTAAAGGAACGGGGGTCAGTGCCCGTCATCGGAGTTCCAGGACGCTGTGTCTGATGACAGACGGCGTGTGGCGGACAGTCATCACCATCAGCCTGTTACGATGTGCTTGGAGCGCACTGCGGCAGGGAATCTGGTGCGGTACCGTGAGTCGCGCCTTACGTGGGTGTAAGGTTTCAATTGGGTGGGACCGGCGTGAGGGGGAAACTCCCGAACATTGGACAGGCAGCTGTGGGAGCTGTGGCGGGAGTCGTTATCGGGAGCGGTGCTGAGGCTGCGGCCGGCTGTATCATGGGGGCGGGTGGAGCGAACGATGGATGAAAAAAGAGCGAAGCACAGCTTGAGACCAGAACAAGTTCAGGTGAAACGAGTCACAAAGCCAGGGTCATCTCCCAATTCATAGAGTCATTAGTTGCATTACGGGTTTGTTATAATTCTGGAATTGCCAAGCCCCCGGAGAGCACATAGGGGCTGGGTGCGATCGATTGTAGTTCCAGATCTGAGTCAGGCAAGGTATAAGGATAGCCATACAATATTTCGGACTAAGCATGGCACTAGCCCCTCACTAGAACAACAACTTTGGCAATCACTAGAGACCAAGCAATTCAGATGTTCAATTTTACCCTTAATTCGCCAATGGCGATGTTGGCAGTGACAAGGAGCACTTCAAGTGGTGAGGAAGTTGCTCCTGAGGAGTTGCAGTGGTTGTTGTTGATATCAACACTGACACTGTGGTGAATACAACATGGATGGATTCGAATATTGATCACGTGGTAAATTACAATAGTAGTATGTATTCATAAAAAGGGACAAAAGTACAATAATGGACGTATAGATGTGCATGGTTACAAAGTCCTGCCAACAATACAATTGGCTTCATATGAAAAACAAATGACACATCAACACTTAGGATCCACGATCTTGGCAGTGGAAGAAAGCTTCCCAAAGACAATAAAAAAGGCTATATGCCAAAAATTGAATCAATAGCAATAGAACATAACAAAATATAAAAAACGATGACAAGGTGCCTATATATAATAAGAGTAGACAACTCCAAAAATGCTAAAACATAGGCTTGGTTTTTATATTTGTGTTTACGTTTTTACTTTAACATTTTTACACATTAAAAAATTTGCAAGAGGGCTTATTTTTGTGGGTATTGTTACGTTTTTATGGCTCCCTGGGATACAAATGTTACATGATAGAAGTTGCACATAATGATCAGTTATATGCCATCTTTAGCACCTGCAATACGATGTCCGCCTTGCCTTTGGCAAGGGCAATAATGGCATATTCGTGGTACAAATTAAAGTGGAAAGATTATATTATAGACAAAGCCCCTTTAGTAACATATAGCTGGTGCCCCATAAGGCCCAAAACTAGTGGCACGTAACCCAGACTTGGCCCAGGATAACTGAGAGCATCAGTTACACCACCTCCACACCACTAGAGTAATGTCACAAAGACCCATGATATTTTGAAAGACTACAGAACCTATCAACATAGCCACCATAGGTTTGAAGTAGGCTAAAAGCACTTTTAATGCTTGCTAGCACTATTCACCACATTGGGCAATGTACAGAAGCCCACGCAAGACTATAGAAACACCAACGAGATGTTGCTCATTGTGATGTACTGGAGCTCCACCTATCATCTCATCGCTGCTTAGAGCGGCTCAGAAACCCATGTGCGTGCAACAAAACTAGACCCAATGGCTCAAAGGGACATGCCAAGTAGCTCCACGTTAAGAAATTGGAGCAATACCAAAGATTATATTGCACGATTAAATTATAGCCATGGGGCCGTGGAAGGCCTATCCTTCCATCAAGCCAGAATATCAAATTTGGCAAGGCGGATGATACAACAACCTTGTGTGGATAGGGCGCCAGCCCTCTAATCCACGAACCCACATCGCCGGGTACCTAGATTACATGGGACCTTAGGCGGGACAACCCCGGCCTTATAGGGGAATAATATTCCCATATTAAGCTAGTGGTATTTAAAATACTCACCCATCATCAAGCCAAGCCTATGCATAGAATAGCACAAAATATTGCAGCGATGCAGCAACATGTCAACACACCCCTTGCCATATTGGCATTTAAGTTGGGCCTTTGGGACCCATGTTGTGCCTCACGACACTGACCATAGTCCCATTAGAGAAATGGTAAACTTTCAATGTGGGCGATTGGCATATGTTGCTCTTGGTGCCCTGTGAAGTTTGTTGATGTATGCAGCAAAGCGAGCATTGGGGCGGGAGCCAGGTGACCTGAGGTTGCGAATGCAACCAGGTCAAAATGTGAAAGCCCCAATTGTAAAGGGGGAAAGCCTTTTTGGCCGGATGCGAAATGGCCCGTTCTCTCCGTTCGAGTAGGGGACCAATCGAGCAAGAATTGTATAAGCAACTTTGATTATAAATTGGTTCGGTGGTCTGTATTTGTACCCGCTCCCAACGGATCCCAAGGGTCATACCAGAAATAGGGTGAGTCACCTAATTCTGGCATACCCGCTAGGTTTTAATTTGAATTCACCAGTCCCATGTCCTTTTGTTTCACCGACCCATTGGTCCCGAGGCCCATTCCTACTATGCTGACCAACATGGTGCTTTTTCCCTAGATACTTCCCCCCTTTGTCCATGGTATTAGAAAACACCTGAGATGCCGCTTCTAATAGGCTCTATTCGCTCTCAAGTACTGGCCTTGGTTTTTCTAATATACAATATTCCCATGAAGGCCTCTATTGTACAATGCGCTGTGCTTTTCCCTGAAGTGAGTGTTTTTATTGTACAATGTTTCCAAATAGCTTGTAATATACAATGTACCATAACTAACCTTTACACCCTTACACCCCCAATAGTGAGCGTCCCGTGAGCTGGGGTGCATCCTTCCTCCCATAGTTCGAACGTGCCGGTGGTCCTCAAGCTGCGGCATGGTAGGCCATGGCCCAGTCTCCTCCCCAACTGAGCTGTGTGTACCAAGCCCAGGGGTGCGGTCGCCATGGGTTGTCTTCCTCCGAGTCACTATCCGTTGGCTTCGGTCGTTCAGTGTCTTGGTTAAAGGTAGTCTCCCCATCGCGGCTTTTGGCGTTGTGGGTGGGTAGCTATCGTGTCCAATCCCTACCCCACCGTGGCTATATGTCTCCCGCCCACGGGTCCTCGTGAAGCCAATGGTGGGGGTCCATAATGGTGGTGGTTGGGTAACTTGCCCACGCTGATGTGGCCACCATCCCAGCACTATGTTTGGACATCCCCTCAGCCTTGCCCTTAAGGTCCACACCCTGCCAAAGTTATTTAGTAGCTCCCGCCCATATCCAGCACTTCCCTTGGTGGCAAGGCTTGTGGTTCACAACTCGAACTATTGTCTCTGCCAAGTCTGCAATGTAGTCATCAATATCTTCGCCTGCACTCCACCGGATAGGGTTGCCCTATTGCTTCTAGTGGATAATGGTATTTGCATGCCGCCTTAAGTCCAGGGCCACTTGTTGGGCCTCAGCATTCCTCCGCATCTTTGTGTAAGCCGTTGCCCAGTTGTCCAATCCTATCGGTGCAGTGGCCTTGGGGTTCATTGAGGTCGTTGGGTATCGGGTCCTTGGGGCGGCTGTCAGATGACTTGATGCTATGACAGTGAACACTAGTGCAGTGGATAGGGCCACCAACAACTTTATAAATATGGCATGGGTCCACAACCTTGTGCCCCGCTATTGGGCACTAACTTGGGGGAGTGCGGCAGTCACTCCCGCTTCCTTTTTTGTCCTTATCGTTTGGTCTGACAGGTCAGACATGGCAGGTCCCTGGTTGACGCCTGGACCCCGTGTTGATGCGTCCACATTCACGGGCTTAGTTCATCATTTTGGTGATGTAATGCCCCGCTGAAGCCTTTTTCTTGTGCAAAGTTTCCTCGAGTGGTCCAACGCATTCCTCACGATGACTTGGGTATAGTTTGATTCCAGCTGGCCCTTGTACTGACCACATTCTTGCTGCCCCTTGATGATGGCCAGCTCCTTGCCTCCCGTGGTTATTTTGGTCATGGAAGAAGGTAGTTCCTCTTCTTTTTTTCTTGCAACCATCAAGTCGTCAGAGTCGTCATTGTATTGGCTCGTCTCCACCATTTCGTTTGCTCTATTTTCATAGTGGGTACAATAGGTCGCCAAGTCGTCACAGTCGTCAGCTGTATTTTGGCAGAGGGTGTGGTCCTCCAAATCCTCAACGTTGTCCATTTGGAGCAGTTGTTGGTAATCAATATCGTTTCTCTCCTTGACCTTCTCTCCAGTTGCCTCGGGGCACCACCCTTCACTTTCTGTGCCATACGGTTGAGGCAGGATGATGTTCCAATCCTCAGGAATCCGGCCCCGCAGCTTGCCCATCATTATAGGCTTGCACAGCCTGTTGCAATATTCTTCTTCTGCACAATTTGAGTTCTCCTCGCTTGTAGCAGATTCGCCATCCACGTAAAAAAAAACTACTCCGGCAATCCTCTGCCACCACAAAAAGTTCCCTGCCATCTTGAATGCCATGCTCCCATAGTAAACTAGTCATGTTTTACTACATTGTACTAGACACGTCATGTTTGCCATGGGAGTACCCCCAAAAGTTGGGCAGCTATCCTTCTCCCCCCCATTGCAAGCGACCCTTGTGCAAACCCGCCCTCATGCTGCCCCAGACATGGCACATTATGTCGAAGGCAAGTGCTACGGCCACTATGATGGCATGTAGACAAGTCAGAGCCACCGCCAAGGCAACCTGCACGTGTTTGGGATTCTGCTCTGCTCTATAAATACTGCAGATTAGGGCAAGGTTTTGGGGCAGTTTTGTGGTGTGCTATGGGTGTTGTGGGGTTTGGGCGACACCTCAGGGATGTGGGGTGAGTTCAACACGTGCTGGTCATTCCCCCACCATCCCTAAGGTCAATCTCCACACATGCAGCACAAGTTTATGTTGTCGATATCAGTGGAACCTGGAGGTGCAATAGGTGCAAGAGGGGCAGAGGTAACACCAGAGGTGCAGGAGGTGGAGGACAACAAAACAACCAGGTGAAAAGTTCAACACTTGAAATTGAATTGCTTGCTTGTCTTGCACCATTGAAATAAATGCCTCTCACTCGGCCATCAACCCCTCATTGTCCAACCCTCACTAATCTAGCGTTTGGTTTGTAGCTGCCACTTTGTTGGCTAGAAAAATAGGTCGTTGGGCAGTGTGGGGGTGGGAAGCACATTGTTGTTGTTGTTGTTGTTGTTGTTGTTGTTGTTGTTGTTGTTGTTGTTGTTGTTGTTGTTGTTGTTGTTGTTGTTGTTGTTGTTGTTTTGTTGTTGTTGTTGTTGTTGTTGTTGTTGTTGTTGTTGTTGTTGTTGTTGTTGTTGTTGTTGTTGTTGTTGTTGTTGTTGTTGTTGTTGTTGTTGTTGTTGTTGTTGTTGTTGTTGTTGTTGTTGTTGTTGTTGTTGTTGTTGTTGTTGTTGTTGTTGTTGTTGTTGTTGTTGTTGTTGTTGTTGTTGTTGTTGTTGTTGTTGTTGTTGTTGTTGTTGTTGTTGTTGTTGTTGTTGTTGTTGTTGTTGTTGTTGTTGTTGTTGTTGTTGTTGTTGTTGTTGTTGTTGTTGTTGTTGTTGTTGTTGTTGTTGTTGTTGTTGTTGTTGTTGTTGTTGTTGTTGTTGTTGTTGTTGTTGTTCGTTGTTGTTGTTGTTGTTGTTGTTGTTGTTGTTGTTGTTGTTGTTGGTTCGTTGTTGTTGTTGTTCGTTGTTGTTGTTGTTGTTGTTGTTGTTGTTGTTGTTGTTGTTGTTGTTATTTTGTTCGTTGTTGTTGGTTGTTGTTGTTGTTCGTTGTTTTGTTGTTGTTGTTGTTGTTGTTGTTGTTACGTTAGTTCGTTGTTGTTGTTGTTGTTGTTGTTGTTGTTGTTGTTGTTGTTGTTGTTGTTGTTGTTGTTGTTGTTGTTGTTGTTGTTGTTGTTGTTGTTGTTGTTGTTGTTGTTGTTGTTGTTGTTGTTGTTGTTGTTGTTGTTGAAATTCCAATTACATCATGAACCCAATGCGCATTGTCCTTGTGCAAGTCCAATTCGGTGCCCATTCACAAAAAATGCGATGTAGGGCTATTTGAGTCCAAAAATGTAGCCTCTATTTATCCAATATCAGTTTCAGCTAACTTGAAATGTAGTAGTAGCACATGAACGCACAAGAGAAAGAAAATAAAAAAAATAGCGAAATGAAAGGGAACGAAATGATCTAATCTCCCAATGATGAACCAAACCTAAGACCGCCAGCCCCACGTTGTGCCCCCTGGCTGATTATCCCAGATGGTTTTAACCCGTCGCACAAAGGTAGCCAAATATGGAAGTCCCCGCTGAACCACCACTGAAAGCTCCCATGGCATGCATGTTTCCAGCTCGTGTGAGAGTGCCTCCTTGCAGTGCAGCCTTATGCTGTCATATCTTGGACACACTGCGAAGATATGGTGGCGGTCTTCGACCTCCGCCTCGCAGAATCTGCAGCTCGGGGCGTCGGCTAGCGCCTTCTGAAAAAAAAACCACCGACAAGGGAAGTGGTCCAGTAAGAATTGAGCGACAATGGAAGCAGTGCATCGAGAAAGATTGTGTGACCAATCCACCGTGGGGCGGAATTTCCATTCGCAGTCGCGCAATCCTTACTGTGATGAAAGGGTATTCCAACTGGTATCCATGCGAGTGCAGAAATGACGCCGCAGCTGCGTTTTGAGCCTCTTTGTGCAATGTGGTAGAGATCGTTGTAAGAAGTGCCCATTGCCAGCAGCTGCCTCAGTAGCGGCCTCATCAGCCGCCTCATTTTCAGGGATGCCTGAATGTCCTGGAACCCATGTGATATGGATGGCGGGAATCCATTCTGCCACTGTTCGTAGTAAGCGCCTTGTGACAACTGCCGATTCGGATGTGTTTTTGCCCGAGACAATCCCTATGATGGCTGCTTGTGAATCTGAGACCAGCTGCAGCTCTGAAATATCCCACCTGCCCTTGACAAGACGGATGAAGTCTAACCCCAACCTGACACCCTCCATCTCCAGCTGAGTGCTGGAGTGCAGACCCATCGAATGGCAAGTGATCTCAAAGAAGCTCTGATTGGAACCAATGGTAACCAGTGCGGCAGCCCCACTTCCTTTAGTTGTGACAGAACCATCAGAACAAAGCCACAGAGTGGTGTCCGGTGCTGAATGACGCATAGTTCTGAGAAGTTCTGCCGCGTCCTGGCGGTGAGGGAAATGGACCTGTACTGGCAACGGCTGTTCTTGAGGCTCAAAAGGCCAAAGGACCATTCGCTCCACATTAGATGGTCGTGACATGATGTCGCAGGGAAGCACTCTGAGTTTTTCCAGCCGCCGCAGCTCGGCCCTCAGGATGTCGTCAGGGGCGCAAAAAGAACTAGTCGAATTGGTGCCGGAGTCTTGGCGAATGTCAACTCCATATGATGTCATGCGCAGCCAGAACTCCAATAACCTACGCTTGATTTCCAGCTCTGGAAAAAGCAGGCCACTGATCATCAAGGATGCATCAGTGGATGAAGATTTGATAAGGCCGCTGATCATGATGGAAGCCATCCTCAGGACACGTTCCAATGGGCGCAGCGACGTCCTCTTGGACGTCACACCTGCCCAGGCTGGTGCTGCATAGTAAAGGAGTGGTAAAACTGCACCCTGCACTAGGCGATGAACAATGCATGGATGCATGCCCCAAAAGATGCCACAGAATTTGTGTATGTCCCTGATTCTCTGGTAGCTCCTGTTGCAGACATCACGTAAATGTTTGTGCCAAGAAAGTGTGTTGTCCAAAGTAACCCCCAAATAGCGGACAGAATCCGTCACCATCAGTGATTGGTCGCCAAAGTACAGTCGTGGGGGGGTGGTTGTTGTCCGTAGTCTTGAGATACACATGGCTGAAGACTTCTCCACGCTGAATATCATGCGCCAATCTGCTGCCCAATCTGCCACCAAATTAAGTGTGTGTTGCAGCTTCCCCAAGCCTTCGTGATGTCTATCAGTCTCAATCCATAGAAGGATGTCGTCGGCGTAGGCCTGAACTGAAACAGGGGATGCCACCTTCTCTAGCAATGGCTCGACGAAAATTAAAAACAGAATTGGGGAGATCGGTGACCCCTGCGGTACACCCAGCTCCAGTTCACAATCTCTGGTTGCCATGCCAATGCGCAATGATGCTGACCTATCTTGGAGGAAGCTGTGGGTCCAATGGATGAGATAATTGGGGATGGCTTTTCGCTGCATAGCCACGAGTAGACCAGGACCCCACATGGTGTCGTACGCCCCTTGCATGTCCAATGACACAACCCACAGCTGCTTGCGATTTTTGATGGCATGAGATGCGGCAGCAACGAAGTTCCAAATGGCCCACTCAGTGCCCCTTTGGCGTCTGAAACCGAACTGATGGGGGGATAGCTTTTTGTTCGATTCTAACCAATGAGTGAGTCGGGATTTGGCCACATTTTCGACGACCTTTCCCAAAACGGAGAGCAATGATATAGGACGATAGCCCCCCAGCGTGTGGGGATCCCGGCTGGCCTTGCGCAAGGGAATCACCTGAGCTTCCTTCCAGATATGCGGAAAGTATTGAAGCTGGAAACTGGCCTCCGTGATCGCTCTCAGAAAAGGCACCACCAGGTTGCTTGCATGACGAAGGCACAGGTCGGTGATGGAGTCCCATCCTGGTGCTCCCAAGGCTCGCATTTCCAGAATAGTGTCGCGAATCTCCTGTGATGTGACGGGCGGGAAGTGGGCGTCCCTCTGAGGATGTGTGGAGAACCATTGTTGGACTTCATCCAGCTTCGCTTTGTGAGAGTCTGAAAAGGGGAGGGAATCGCGAAGAAAAAATTTCTGTTCCAGTGCTGCCGCCTTTTCCTCATCCGCTCTAGCCCACTGGCCATCAGCGGTCATCAATTCATGCACCCTGAAGTGGGAACCACTCCTCGAAACCGCTGAAGGCGGTCCCAGAGAGTGGCGTCGCTGGTGGATTCTGAGAACTCTTGCCACATCTGTCGCTTCGCCGCGCGAATCTCTTTCTTGAAAATTTTGCGCGCTTCCACGAAAGTAGCGTGATCTTGCTCCAGCCTGGATCGGATCCATCTGAAATGTGCGCGGTTGACATTCTTCCTGAGTTCAGCCATCTTTGCAGACCACCACGGCTTGGAGAATCGAGAAAGGCGCTTCATTGGAACACTGCAGGTAATGGCAGCCTGGATTGAAGACGAAAGCGCACGCACCAGCTTGTCCAATTCGCAGCGAGAATGAGGAACGACAGGGCTGATGTAATGACGGGAAAGTTCCGCTTCTAAAACTTCACAAAAGACATTCCAATCCGCAGCTTTCCAGTTGTAAATTGGGCGATGCTGTTGGCGATCTGGAGAGACGTCAAACGTCGCCAGAATTGGGTAATGGTCCGAGTCGAAGTCCTGTTCGATCACCCTCCAGTCCTGAACGAGCTGGGCCAAGGCTGACGAAGCCGCAGAAACGTCGATCCAAGAATGTGAGCGAGGACCAGCGACAAAAGTGGGTGGTGAGTCTGGATCGTTCAGAACTTGTAACTTGTTGCTGATGGTGTAATCCTCAATCTGGTGACCTACATGGTTGCACCGCACCTTGGCCGGACCCCATGATGGGGAGTGTCCATTCGAATCCATGCCTACAAACAGCCATGGGGAAATAGCCAGCAAGTTCGCTGTTGCATCGTGTAGATCTTGAAGACCAGCCGCTGAGTTTGGCTGAATGTAGGCTGAAAGAAGGCCAACGCGACGTGTCCCCCACCTCAAGATGACACCTGTCACCCGATCGGAAGTGAGGCCCAGATTCCATGCAGAAAGTCCACGTGCTACGAGCACTGCTGTTGTTTGTGAAGAATCTGAAGGCGGCGTATTGATGAATTTCTGATAACCACAGTAGAAGTCTTGTTGATTCCTGAGAGTAGCCGGGATGTCCTGCAGCAGTAGTACATCGATGTTGTGAAGTCGTGCGTAGTCTGTTACGACTTGAAGACTGAGGTGATTGTGGCGTAAGTTGATGTGTAAAACCTGAAGTCCCCGCCCTCCCCTGGCCCCGTGAAGATTCATGGATAAGATGGAGCGCCTCGCGCTCCAGACTGACGATGTGGGGAGTGACCAGCCGGGGAATGGGATGCCAGCCCTGTCAACCCTTCCGATGACGTGGTCGCATCCCCAGCGAAGGGGCCCGCCTTGTGATCTGTCCGTCTCGGGCAATCATGCGTCTCATGCATTCCCTGTGCGCCACAAGATCTGCACCTTGCTGGCCCACGACAGTACTTCGCAAGGTGACCAACCACCCCGCAGCGAAAGCAACTCGGTGGGGCGGTGGTGAAGGCGCCCACCTCCAGCGCTTGAAAATCGAGCACGATAGTTCCCAATGCAATGAAATTCTTCACCATGGGCGGGTCCGCGAAGATTCGCACAGAGGCTGCCGCGACCCACTGACCAGCTTGAGGGCCCTGGGAAAGCCGACGTTGAAGCCGTTCAGCACGGCGAAGTTGGGCCAAGAGAGCCGCTGGTTGCATGTCCAAACGATGGGCGTTGTGAGTGGCGATCTCATGCAGAATGTTGTCGGTTGAACGGTTGACTCGGACCCCACGGAGCACAAAGCAGTTGTTGTGGACGCGGCGATCTCCATCCGCCATATCTCCGGGCCCAAAGGGCGAAGCGGACTCTGACCTAATTGGAATGCACTTCCAAATTTCTCCATTCTGCATCTGAAGTTGTTTAAGGCGTCGGACATGGTTGGCCGATGACGGGCGAAGCTGGATGCAGTACCCCCCTTTGGAAGTGCGCCTGATGAGCTCCAGCGGCGAGCTGCAATCAGGGGGGAGCACCTTGGCCAGCCCCCATTGGACACGCTGCCCAAATCCTGACAGGTCGGTGGGGGACGTTCGCAAGGAATCGGATGGCGGGTGCAGGGTAACGCAACGGTCAGGGATCCATGCTGAGACAGGAGGGGTATGGCGGTGTTGACGGTCTCCATGAAGACCTTTCCGTTGGTCCCTTTGACGATTGGCTGAGGTGGCTGCTGAAGTCGCAACAGGGTTGGGTCTGTGAGAAGGGGAAGGTGGGCTTCTGTGCTTGGATGAATTCGTTGCATGCAGCACCTCCGCTGCAGCCAGGCCAGCCTGGGCAGCGCGCAACTCCTTAACCAGGGGTCCCGCAGAATCCACGAGTTGGGCCATGACATTTGCGGTGTGAGCCTCCGAATTTGTGTTTGCTCCTGCACCCACAATGTGATCGTCCTGCTGCTGATCCCCAGCCGATGGAGCACTTCCCTGAACGCCATTGGTCACGATCTGTTCTCCAGAATTGTTGCCGCCCAAATCCACTGCTTGCGAACCATCCACTGCGTTGGTGCCCATCCTCGAGACCGAGCCGCACGCTGTAACCGAATCCAAAGACGTCAAGGAAGGCCGTCGAAAATGCCCTTCAGCGGTAGGCCCGGAAAAGCCACAAAAGCCGCGCCCGCCCCCCAAACGGGGGGAGGGGAGGCGGGGGACCTCTGAAGAGCGGCGCACGACCCTCCAGTTGAAGAGCAAAGAGGATGGGGGCCACCAGCCGCCCCCTGCCAAAGGTTCTGAGGGCGTGGAACGCCTCGCGACGGCCACACCAAGCGGCAGCTCCTGCGCCCCCGAGGGCGCGAGGGGGAGAAGCGGGAGTGCGCGGGAAGATGTTGTTGTTGTTGTTGTTGTTGTTGTTGTTGTTGTTGTTGTTGTTGTTGTTGTTGTTGTTGTTGTTGTTGTTGTTGTTGTTGTTGTTGTTGTTGTTGTTGTTGTTGTTGTTGTTGTTGTTGTTGTTGTTGTTGTTGTTGTTGTTGAGTGAGTGAGTGAAATTCCATTACAATAACGAGGCTGTATACCCCCTATTCAACCTCAACTAGGAGGCTATGCAGGGGGGAGCCCCGAGACCCATGACAAATACAACAACATGTCCAGAAGTCTATTCAGAGAAATATGTTCCCATGAAAATAGAGAAAAAGGGATGTCCGAACCCTGCTCGCCATCAAGATCCAACCATTCCGCTAGTTCCAGAGAAATAACCCATTCAAGGAGAAAATAAAGAGGAATCCAATCGAAACAAAGCCATAGAGAAATATAAAAACATATTTAGGAATAACCTTGGACACCAGACACTAAAAGCTCACGGGGGATATACTCCTCCCAGGTTCCATGCGTATAGGCCATAAGTCTGTAACCGTTCCTCCATATAGCACGGATACCCTGGTCCTTGAAAAATTCGTAGGACGGGCGGAGTAGGACCTTCCAATGAAGATGGAGGGGGGACAGGTCATGGTAGACCCTCAGTCCTCGAAGCTTAGGGGGGCACTTGTCCGAATAGAGCAGTTTTTTGGACCGCAAGACCCGGACTTTTTTGGCCAGGTCATTAAAAGCTATAATGACCGGCCGTGCGCGCGTTGATGCGAAGCGTCCGGCCCGGAAGCAGGTCCGGATCCGGACCGGACTGCCGCTGAGCTCCGCAAGCGCGCGGGAGACCTTCATCTCCAGGTCGTGCTGCGTCTCTCCCTCGGCGACCACGAGGCCTCGAAGGCACACGTTGAGGCGGCGAAGTTCAGCTTGGAGCGCCAACAATTCATCGATTCGCGCCGGCCTGACTGAGGCGCCGTATTGGGACATGCGCGGCGCTTCGAGTTGAGCGTGGTACATTCCCGTTTGGCACCGGCGCTAGGTCGGGGGAGCGTCCATGTTGGGGAGGCCGCCATCCGGCTCGGGGGCCGGGCGCTTGGAGGGGCCGGGTGCTGCAGCATCCGCGCAAAAGTCGACCTGATCGTCGGGGGAGGGTGATGAGAAGTCCGCGAGGTCCATCTGTGTGGGTTGGTCCCGCTCGCCATCCATGGCTTGCACGGGGCAACTTCACGATGCGGGCGGAACGGTGCCCGCAGGGTGGTGCCCGGGGTGCTCAGGGAGGTGCCTTAACGGCGGGGAGGTGCGGGGGAGATCCTCCCGTGCGTCTCACCATACGGCATCGGGAGAAATGGCCCGGCGAGGGGTGGTGGTGGAGTCCGCGGGAATGGAGGTGCACGGCGAGGACGGCCGTGCACCATCACAGCCTTGCATCGGGTCGGGAGGGAAAGCGTCGGGGGTTGTCTCTTGGGCAGCGGGGGGGAAGGCGAATGCGGGTGCAGCGTTGCGGGGGGCAGGTCCTCCTCCCGCGTCCATGGCCTGCGGCTCGGAGCCGCGAATGGCCCGCGGCTCGGGGCCCCCCCGCCGACCGCCTGAGTCGCAACGTCCGCCGCTGCATGCGCGATTGCGGCGTCCCTTCGCCGCCGCACAAGCTCCACCCGTATCCGCCATATCAAAGTCGCCTTGGGAGCGTTCATGTTCCCTCGGATCCCGAGCCGGCAGCACTCGGCAACAAGCACATGCTTGTTCCGGCGTGCCAACTTGTCGCAGTAAGCCGCGACGGCGTTCGCCTCCCCGGAAACGTGGAACCCAGGGGGGGTTCTCTCCGGGGGGACTCTCGCGGGGGCGCCGAGCGGGTCGGCCTCCCCCGTTACACCGCATAACCGCGCCGTAATGGCCCGGGGCGAGGCAGCACCAGAAAAAGGGGGGGAAAACGCCATGGCAAGAAAATTGTTGTTGTTGTTGTTGTTGCCACCTTTGCAGATTGATAGCACTTTCCAAGCATGTCAGCCTGCCCCCCTGTCCTGGCCGCTGAATGCGCAATGGCTACCATCTTTGGTGGTTGTGCAGTCAGCGGCCAGGCAGCGCGGGGTGGGAAACAAGTAAGTGTGTGGAATGGTTTGTGCTTGCAAATGTTGGCTTGGGCGCTGCCAACGACTCTTGGGTTGCAAGCAGCCAGCCTAGTGTGGTGGCTAGCTGAAAATCGCTGGGTTGCTGAATCGCTGGCTCACTGAATCATTGCCTCGATCAATCGCTGGCTCAATCGCTGGCTCATTCAATCGTTGGCTCGATCAATCGTTGGCTTGCTGGGCGCCTGGGTGTATGGTACTTGGTGGCTCATAGGAACACTAGATCGATGCTTGCCATAGGATCGCTGATCAATGCTTGCCATTCTAGTCAGTTCAGTGCCAAAATTGGCAAACTGGGGCACCACTTCCTAGCCTTGTCACTATCCCAGCCGCCTGGTGTGCAACTGCTACCATGTTTGGTGGCAGTGTGGCTAGTGGTGAGGCAGTGCAGGGGCAAAAATATGCCCCAACTGCTGGCTCGTTGGCTGGCTAGGACTGTGTTACTCGGTGGCTCATAGGATGGCTAGTTCAATGCTTGCCATAGGATCATTAATCACTCTAGGCCATTTCAACCGTTTGCACATGAAAATGGTACACAAACTGAATTGCTGGCTCACTCAATCGCTGGCTCGCTCAATCGCTGGCTTGCTGAATCGCTAGCTCGCTCAATCGTTGGCTCACTCAACCGCTGGTTCGCTGGGTTGGTAGGCTGGCAGCATTGTGCACCAGTATGTGTACATAGTATAGATATAACTATATGTAGCATAGAGATTAGCATATGTGGCTTATTTCCCAGTAGTGCGCAGCACGACATTCTCAACATGTGCACCGGTGTGTGCAAAGAGTATAGACACAAATATGTGTAGCATGGAGATTAGTATATACACAACATAGAGATCAGTACATGTGTCCTGTTATCCAATACTGAGCAGCCTCACATGTTGGGACATGTGCACCAGTGTGTGCACAGAATATTGACAAAAATATACATATGGCATCAACATCAACATTAGTAGCATATTATCCAATACTGAGCAATCTGGCCTATGAACTTGCCTACAAGTATATGCAGATACAGGGCAGAAATATATGTAGAATAAGCATCAATATACATGGGCTATATCTAAGGTGTAGAGGTCCATATGTGAAGTATATTTTCCAATGGTGAACCATTAGAGTATATCAATATATACAACAAGCATATTAAGTTTTCTATACTTTTTTATGATAGGGCGCTCCCAGCAAAGACGTCACCTATTGTGTCCTCTCAGACTGCCGCTTCTACAACCTGGCCCTCTTGGGCTGCTTCCTTGTCACCGGCGCCTGCCACGGGTGCACCATCTCGGGGTGCGGATTCGACCGTTTCCATGGTCTGGCCCTCTTGGGCTGCTTTCTCAAATTCCTTAGCCTCCATAGAGGAGGAGACCAGGTACGGAATCCTCTTTTGCTATCCTCACCTTTGTGCTCAATCAAAGTGGGCAAGCCAACCCCAGGTGGCTTTGAAGCCAAATAATATGGCAAGACTGTGGGTGTGGTAGAGGTGGCCACCTATGTCCGTCCACAACAGAATTTGGTTAGCTCCGTTAAAATTCCGTATAGTCAACGGAATCCGTGAGCGGGCCACAGAGAGAAAAACTGTATAACAAGAATGGGCGGGGCCATGCTGATGTCAGTATAGATGGCTACAGAAATCCACGCAACCTTCCAGAATGGAACCACGTGTTACGGAATCTGCGCCACAGCCCACGGAGGACAGGCCCCCCATAACAGAACCGCTAGCTGGACCACAGAAGTCGACCGAATTCCATCAAAGTTCACGGAGCAACATAGACCTTTGAAACACGTTGAACCCTAGTATAGAAGAGCGGGTCCCGTTCCTAGACCGGATGGCCAGATGCCTTGTTTAGTGTGCAATGGGTATGCATGGCGGACGTGGGGTGCGATTGCCTGGGTCTTTGATAGATTTGGCAGTGCACACTGCTCGCCCCTGTGGCACATCCGTGTGCCCCTTCAAATCGCTGTTGTCCATCACGCAGGCAAAATGTACACCCAAAGCGTTCCCAAGCTCAGTACATTTGATTGGCTGGCATGTGATGTGATGCCCTCGGGGTATGTGAAATGCTGCATCGGGGCCGCCCGCCGCCAATTGCCCCCATGGCGTCGGTACCCTCAGGAGGTGAGTGCAGTGCTAGTGGTGATGGCGTCGGTGTGGTGGGTGGGTGGTGTGGATGGGGTGCTGCTTCCGCTGCTGTTTTTGTTGTGGTTGTTGGATGGGGATTCGTTTCTGTTCAGCTCGAGTACCGGCCGCGGCAATGCAATGCCATAGCCAAGAAGGAGCAACGGGGAATTTTGAGTCTCGCGGGGTGCACGGGCCCAGCCCATTGGGCTGTTGCTGTTTGTGTTGGGTCGCATTGGATGCAACTTGAAGTGGACGGGGACGTTGTTTTGTAATAGAGTAATGGCTGTGGCCTGGCTTGCAATAACTTTGCCCTAGCTCCCAGATCGGGTTGGCGTGGATGGGGTTGCTGTGCAACTCTTAAGTTGGAGTACCGGCCGCTACTTGGCCAGGAAAGGGCAATTATTTTATGAAGGAGCCGGGTGGATGGGCGTTTGCTAACGTGTTTTGTTTTGTCCAATGCAAGCTCCGGCTGTAAGCAAGCCACACTAGGGAATAATGCAGGTAGGGGGGTGAAATGGGTGACTGCTGCTTCTCCAAGATTCTGTCGGGGTGGGGTGGGGGGTTGCTATTCTACCTGGTTGGAGTACTGACCACGGCTTGGCTAGGAAAAAGCCACTGTTGCTGGGCTCACGGTGTGTATGGGTGGCTGCTGCTTCTCTGAGATCGTGTCAGGGTGGGGCAGGGGGATTGCTGTTCTGCTCGGCTGAAGTACCGGCCGCTGCTTGGCGAGAAAAGGGTTTTGTTTTGTGAAGGCGTTGGGTGGATGGACGTTTGGTAACGTGTTCTATTTTCTCCAATGCAGGCTCTGGCTGTGAGCTTACCACACCAGGGGATAATGCAGGTAGAGGGGTAAAATGGGCGACTGTTGCTTCTCCAAGATCGTGTTGGGGTGGGGCGGGGGGAATGCTGTTTTGCTCAGCTAGAGTACTGGCCACGGCTTGGCTGGGAAAGAGCCACTGTTGCTGGGCTCGTGGTGTGCATGGGCGGTTGTTGCTTCTCCGAGATCATGTCGGGGTGGGGCAGGGGGATTGTTGTTGTGCTCGGCTGGAGTACCAGCCAATGCTTGGCCAAGAAAGGGTTGTTGTTTTGTGAAGGCGCTGGGTGGATGGGCATTTGGTAACATGTTTATTTTCTCCAATGCAAGCTCCGGCTGTGAGCATGCCACACTAGGGGATATGTTACGCACACCGGCCTGATGTAGGGGATTCCTTACTAATGGCCCTTGGTGTGGGGGATACCCTGCCCAAGATATGATAACTATTCCTTATCCCATTGTAACCATAATAGTTATTAGGATACGGGCGTAGGACGGGGTGGTCCCGCCTAGGTCCCCGTAAGGACCTAGGTGCCCGGCGAGGCAGGTCCGCGGCTCAAAGAGTGCAGGAGCCCCACACCCACAACCTTTTTGTATCATTTGGTTTTGGAGCCACTTGTGGGTGGCTACCACGTCTTCGCCTGGGTGCGAGAGCAAGCACCAAGAACCAGGCTTCTTCCCCGGCCTCCTTGATGGAGGCTGAGGAAACGGACCCCGCAACCCGAGAGGGCATGCCCGAATCCACGGGCGAAGAAGCACCCCGACAGGGGACCCTGGCAAGTTCGGCCAGTGAGAGAGCCGCAACCTGAGAGGGCCAAGAGATGGAGGAAGTCCGACAGGACCCTGCCGGCACGTCGTCGGGTCAAGCTGGGCCGGAGGAGCATGACCATCCGATGGCCGAGGCAGAGGAGACCCCAGAAGTGGAGGCGGCGGAACCGGGCACCATGGCCGCCCTCCTACAAGTGCCGGGAATAATGGAGCTTTTGGAGCAGATGGCTGCAACGGTAGCTATGCGGGCCCAAGAGACACAGGATAGAGAAGCCGCCACCAGGATCGCCAAGTTGGAAATTGTGGCGGCCACGGCACAGAAGGAGGCCAGGTAGCACAAAGTTGCATTGAAGAAGGCCAAGGAACAGAGCCACCAGGCCAATGAAGCCAAGGTATCCGCCGAGCAGCAGGTGGCCACATTGAGCGACCGGCTGCTGAAGCAGAAGATGCGGGCACGCGAGGCGGAGGAGAAAGTCGCACAGCAAACAAAACAACCCGAAAGGGTCCCCAGTCCGACTAGACATCAAATGCCAATGATTCCAGAAGTAGAGGGCGACTGGAAGATAGTCGGCAAGCCCCGGGCTAAATGATAGAGCCCGTTGCTAGGTGAGCCGTTGCAAAAAACTCATACAGCTTCAAGAACAGGCCGAAAGGCCCGAACCTCGGATCCAGTGAGAGATATCGTAGGCCGAACGGCCAGAACCCCTGAGCAGCGGGTCAGGTCACGGGTGCATGTAAGGACACCTAGTGAACCAGAAAAGAGTAGCGAAGAGTCGCTCACAGAAAGCGCTCGCACTGTATGTGGACCAAGTCTGGACAGGCCAAAAGGTCTAGATTGGAATCCCCAAAGACCCGTATTTCTGGAGTGGGGACCAGGAGGAAGTTCCAGGGTGTTGGAGTTTATTCCAGACACTAGGGAACCATACAGTCGGCAGCCACCATACCGACCTAGGTGGACCAAGTTCCACAATGATCGAATTGACGATCAAGATAAAGGCTGGAAAATGGCCGCTGAAAAATTTGGAGAAAGATTAACCACCGCGAGACTGGTGAGGATCAAGAAGTGGTATGGTCCTAGAATGGCAGATCAAATTGCTAAAGAGGACCCGAATTGGCATGAAAAAATGGCCTTCGCACTCAGACATATCCCCGAGCCTTGGGATTTGAGCGAGGGAAGTCCGGAAAGACCGGATCCCAATGACCCCCCATGAATGGTGGGAGGAGATCTCCGAATTGTCGTTTTTGTTATGCGTTTCCCCGTTGCCAGGAGATATGTTCACGTGGGCGCAAGTGCATAGACTGGAAAAAGAGAGACGACATATTCGTAACCGGGATCGTTTTGCCCATGCAAAGAAATTAGATGAGCAAAAAGCTCGGAAATCCAGTCAACGCAGAGAGCTGAGAGCTTTACGGCATGAGCAGGATCGACAGTTAAATCCTAAGAAATGTAAGCAAAAACGAGCTCATAAACGCCAGCACAAGGCTGAGATAAAGATTCTTCTCCGCAGGTGGCAGCCAAAAGGCACAACGCCTTCAAGTGCAGAAAGGGGCCGACGAGCTGGAACCAGCCAACCAAGCTCAAGCTTTCGCTGAGCCTGAAAGGAGCCAACCTCAGCAAACGGCCAGATGGGCTGACGAATCGAGTGGAAGCGATAGTGGCGTGAACCGACCGGCTCAATTCGGCAGACAACAGCCTAACAAGGCATCGCCATTGTCCGAGGAGGCAAGACCCCTGGAGAAGGCAAAGCCCCCTGTGAAGGAGGCGAAGCCATCGAAGGAGAAGAAACAACCTGAAAAGGCCAAGAAGTAGCCTGACAAGGCAGGGGAGGAACCCCAAGGAACTCAGAGAAAAGTTCCAGGTAATATTATTGATGCAGTGACTCCTATAAATCCTGTTGAGAGTACACACTTGCATACTCGTGCAGAAATTGGAGACTCTGCTAGTAATGACGAAGTTGTATATCTCAGATCAGCAGGCACGCCAGCCGAACCTATCCCTCTAGAGCGGAAGGAAGTCTATGTTGTTGTGCAAAGCCAAGAGACAGCCTTGGAAAAGGCCAGAGCAGAAGTTAATAAGACTGCCCGACTGCTGGCCATGATGGGTGAAGAGGATTATGATGGGTGAAGAGGATTACATTGAGTTCCTGCAGTTTCAGGAATCCCGGGTACAGGCCGACAACCCAAGGGGCCTCCCATCGGGGAAAGCAGTTTTGGATAGGAACCCCGGGGAATTGTTTACCGGCAGGGGAAGCCTAATCCAGGAAGCCTAATCCAGGGTACCAACAACGCAAAACGCAGTAGCATGATGTGGGATATGGCCCAGCTAGAGGGCCACGTGAAATGTCTAGGGGCCTAATTCCATGGTGCATGCACCTGTGATCCAGGACACACATGGGTTTTGGGACACGCTTGGGGCGTTTCATGATCCCTTCGGTGTACTACAAGGGGTACTACCATCCGACTAGTGGACGGGCCCCGTATCATGCAGCAGTCCCACTGGACGCCCTGCAGCGCATCCCAACCAAGCTGCGTGATTTGTTCGATGCGTAGCAAACAGTGCTGGGCATACATATGCCTGAGGGCCAAGATGCAGCCACAGAGTGGCAGGCCATCCAACTGACGGGCCGGCAAGTCCCGGAGGAGGGGTCCCCTCCTCACAGTCCCGACTGTGCTTGTACCAGCTGGCCCTTCAATGCCGATTGGTCCCTCAGCACCGGTTCGTCCGGCACCCCAGCCAGTGATGGTGCCAAGACAGCCGGCAGTGCCCTTCACTATGGGCTAGACTGGGCCAAGGGGAACACAACCTCCACTGCAGACTACGCAGCAGAAAATTTAGAGGCTGCAAGAAATGTCTCCCTTCGGCCTACCAAGTGCCACACTACCCGCAGCCACAGGTGGCACACCAGTATCGGCAGCCCGAAAGGGTACAACAGGCGGCAACAGCCCCAGTGCAGCAGATGGTCCCATTACAAATATATGGAGAATCCTCCCATCCATCTGAGTCGGGAGAGTTCAAAAGAGTGATGAGGCACCCGCCGAGCTATATGCAGGCGCTTAAGTCACCGCATCAAGAACGGTTGGCCTCAGTAGCTGAAGGGCTGCACATGGCCGTGGATGGGCCACCGCCGCCGCCAGCTGACTACGACCCCATGGGGCCCGGATACATGGGCCAGGGGTATCTGACGGTGGCACAAGGAGTGCCATTTGCCCCTGTGTATTTGCATCCCAAAAGGAAACTTTAGGTGAGCATATCTAAGATGAACGGTTAAGGCATGAAACCCCCAAAATGGAATGAAGATAAGCAAGCTTTGACCAAGTGGTTGCAGAAAATCATCATGTATTTCAAAACCACTATGGCACCCCGATCACAATGGGGATGGATAGCACTAAATACGCTTGAGAAGCCAGTGAAGCATGGCCTGCTTGCCCAACTGGGCCATTTGTGGGGGGTCACCATTGATGTTGAAGTGCTCTCGCAGCCAGAATTTCAACTATCATAGGAATAGTTTAAGTATGGCATGGAGACACTTTACGATCATAAATGCTCAGACTTTGGCATTAGGTCTGAGATAGCAGCCTTTACAAAGGCAGGGACCTAAATACCATTAAATACATGCAGCTTTTGGAACAGATGTTTCTCAAGTGTGAGAATGATCTGGATGACTTTTCCAAGCTACATGCATTGTACACTGGACTCCGTCCATATATAAAGAGAAAATGTTTGTTGAATAAAGACGATGAGCAGTGGGCCACATACGCTAGCCTGAGAGCTCATTTGTATAAAGTGGGCCCGACATATGACCAAGAATACAAGGCATATGGCTCACGTCGGAATAGCAACCGAAATGGCAAGCCCAATACGAGTAACCGCTTTGCCCCTAATAGAATCATTCACAAGCATCACACTTTGCGAGTGGATAATTAGGGCAAGGACGTTTTGCACAATAGGCCGAAAGGTCGAGGGGGAATGGTTTCTAAAGTTTCTCGTTTTGATGCAAAGAATGGCTCACAAGCCCATGGTGATCGCGCTTATGAGCCCCATGCAGACATTCGCGATCCCATGGAAGGGAAGATGGTCACCAGTAGGTCGCAGCTGTGCGACACTACAATGGAGGTGTTGAAGCGAGCTGGAAGGTGCTTTCGATGTTTCAAGCCCTTCTATGCAGGCCACCTCTCCGATGGTGACTGTCTGGGGCATGGGACGCTACCCCCCATGCAGGTGCGCCCAAACCGGCCCATGAAATCATTGCACAAAGATTCACATGCACTATGTTTGATAGCACAAAAGGATAATGTGAACAGTGCTAAACTCATGACAGCACCAATGGATGTGCGGAAAAATGTGGCACTAGTAGCTCCAGTTCCTAAACTAAGAATATTGCAAACTGCTGTCAATTATGTGATAAAAATTCGTCTAACGAATGCACAGCCTGAGAAAACCCGAAAGGGTCTGCAGAGTGGTATGGATCGTTCTGATCGCATGTTGAATCCTGTGCACTTCAAACACATTCAGTCATTGGTTTCCCACGAGTTTACTTTGGATGCATGTTGTAACCCCAATGGCAACAATGCACTCTGTGCATGATATTGTTCATAAGGTACCAGTTTCTTGACGAAACTATTATCTCATGAATTCGTGTGGATCAATCCACCCTTTAAGAATGCTGGGCCATTCTTAGATCATCACTTTGCTGAAAGAGCAAAGGCTCCTCAACATGTTGGAGTATGTATTCTTTTACCCACTTGGTGGACTTTCATAGACAATCCAAGGTTGCGACAGATGCGCAACCTAATCCATTACCCAAAGGCTATCTGGTTGTTCACCCAACCGTGCATGGATCGTCCAAATTGCAAGCAGATGCCTGGCATCCTTTGGCCGGTCAATGTGTATTATCAAACCCCAGAGGGGGCAGCAGGACACTGCGTTTGAGGGGTCTCTCAAGACCACCCTCGTTTGACCTTTACTGGTCACATAGGGCACTAGCCAGCATCTATTCTCTTTGATACGGGGGCGACTGGTACTGCCTACATTAACCCAATATATTGTCGTCGGTTAGGCTTAACGCCTAAGCAGCCACACTTGGTATCGAACTGACAACTTCGTCGCCTTCACCACCTCCAGCAGTTGGCACAAGCCACTTGTCATGTTGTAGATCCTACAGAGTTCTCCACACCTCCCTGTGTGGACTCTTCTCTGCCGGAGGCCGAAGTCCTCCTTGCTGATGGATCTTCCCTTCCTTCATTGGGAGTGGTCGATGTGCCCTTAACTATCTAAGGTTACAAGGACACCGTTCGCTGTGTGGTCATTGACCTTTCTGACGATTATGACATCATTCTTGGCGATATTTGGCTCTATGACCATGCCGGTGTCATTGATTATCGTCACGGGCACATTTGGGTGGTTTCCCATGGCCGTGAATTCACCCTTCGCAGTTCCCCACGGGTTCCTCCTTCTCTACCTTCGCCAGCTCGTTGGTTGGGTTATTTGCGTTCCTTGGGCTATGCTTGTCTAGCCTACCAACGGGGATCCCCTCTCCATTTGGTTTTGGTTTGCCGGGTCGGCGATCTCCCTGAGGGGGACACACCAGGCCTTTCGGCCACTTTAGGTCAAGAGACCATATCACATGCCATAAACCCAGCACAAATCACATCCCTCTTGGAGGAGTACAAGGATCTTTTTCCTGACGAACTCCCTGAGGGCCTTCCCCCAGATCGGGGAGTTGCTTTGACCATTCCGCTTGAGGAAGGTACCAAACCAGTAAAGCAACCAGCTTTCTGGTATAGTCCAAAAGAAATGGACGAGATCAGGTCATAGGTAGAGTACTTATTGAGAAAAGGTCTTATCACGGAGAGCAACAATCCTTTTGGGGCCCCGGTACTCTTTGTACTAAAGCCAGATGGCAGCCTCCAAATGTGCATCGATTATCAAGCACTGAACAAAGCCACTATTAAGAACAAGCGGCCAATTCCTCGAATAGATCCCCTTTTGGACCAACTGCAAGGAGCCAAGATCTTCTCGGCCATAGACTTGCATCAAGGGTGCTATCAACTTCAAATCGGTAAGGCAAACTGTACCAAAACGGCTTTTGTGATGCCGTTGGGTTTATACGAGTTCAAGGTACTTCCTTTTGGACTCGCTAATGCCCCTGCAATATTCCAGCAGACGATGCACCACATATTTGGGGATCAAATTGACAAACACGTCCTGGTTTACCTGGATGACATTTTGGTGTTTGGCCAAACTGCTGAGGAACATTTGCAGCACCTTGCTCTAGTTGCAAATGCATAGGAACTGGTTCAAGCATTTGAGAATGGAAGAACTCCTGTTGCGCATATGTCAACTGATCGCAGTACAAAAAGTACACGCTAGAATATGCTTGTGTGTGACTGTGCATGTGACAGGCCATGCTGAAATGGGCTCAAAAAAATACTGGGTACACCGGGCCCCATTCTCGCACATTGTTTGGACATATGAATGCAATGTCCCTTGCGATTCTGAACGGGGAGAGAGTGGAAAGCGACGGCCCTCTCGTCAACCCCCCTCGAGCCCCAAGTTGTGTACGTGCATGGGGATGACGTCCTCCGCACCCTCAGGGAGGTCATGGTTGGATAGCCGGTGGGGGCTAGGCTAGGGGACGTGCAGGGTGACCTGCATGTTTCCCATGTTTTGTTATTGATCGCAAGCCAACAGGTGATAGAATAGCCGTTGTACATTATAAGCAGACTGAACATCCCAACCTGTGTATTGAGGGAAGAGTTTCAATGAGGGTTGTCAGCAGACCGATAGGTCATATAACAAGCACTCTTTTTCTTGATCGCAGGTGCAGTGCAACCACACTAACTGGGCATGTGGCAAATCGCAGAGCCAATTTTTGCATAAACAAACATGGTTCTGCTCCCGTATTTACCTATTGGGACGAGGACGCCCCACTCTTTGAGGGGGACAAATATTACGCGCACCGGCCTGATGTAGGGGACGCCTTACTAATAGCCCTTGGTGTGGGGGACGCCCTGCCCAAGATACGTTAACTATTCCTCATCCCATTATAACCATTACAGTTATTAGGATACGGGCGTAGGACGGGGTGGTCCCGCCTAGGTCCCCGTAAGGACCTAGGTGCCCGGCGAGGCGGGTCTGCGGCTCAAAGAGGGCAGGAGCCCCACACCCACAACCTTTTCATATCAGGATAATGCAGGTAGCGGAGTGAACTGGGCGACTGCTACTTCTCCAAGATCGTGTCGGGGTGGGGTGGGGGGAATGCTATTCTGCTCGGCTGGAGTACCGGCCTTAGTTTGGCCGGGAAAGAGCCACTGTTGCTGGGCTCGTGGTGTGCATGGGCGGTTGTTGCTTCTCTAAGATCATGTTAGGTTGGGGCGAGGGGATTGCTGCTCTGCTCGGCTGAAATACCGACCATGGCCTGGCCAAGAAAAACCCATTGCTGTTGGGCTTACGTTGTGCATGGGCGGCTGCTGCTTGTCTAAAATCATGCCAGGGCAGGGCGGGGCGGGGCAGGGCGGGGGTTTTGCTGTTCTGCTCAGCTGGAGTACTGGCCATGGCCTAGCCAAGAAAAAGCCACTGTTGCTAGGCTCATAGTGTGCATGGGTGGCTGCTGCTTCTCCAAGATCGTGTCGGTGTGGGGCGGGGGGATTGTTGTTTTGCTCGGCTGAAGTACTGGCTGCTACTTGGCCGGAAAAGGGTTGTTGTTTTGTGAAGGCGCTGGGTGGATGGGCGTTTGGTAACGTGTTTTTTCTCCAATGCAGGTTCCGGCCGTGAGCATGGCACACTAGGGGATAATGCAGGTAGGGGGTTGAAATGGACGGTTGCTGCTTCTCCGAGATCATATTGGGGTGGGGCGGGGGGAATGCTGTTTTGCTTGGTTGGAGTACCGGATGCAGGTTGGCCGGTACAAAGCCACTATTGCTGGGCTCGTGGTGTGCATGGGTGGTTGTTGCTTCTCCAAGATCGTGTCGGGTTAGGGCGGGGGGATTGCTATTCTGCTCAGCTAGAGTACCAGCCATGGGCTGGCCGGGAAAAGCCATTGTTGCTGGGCTCGCAGTGTGCATGGGCAGCTGTTGCTTCTCCCATCGTGTCCTTATTGGTGCTATTTCTCTCTTTTGGTGCATGAGCATCTTGTTGGGTGTGTACTTTATTGTGTGTGTGGCATGTGCAGGCAGCCTGATTAACACTGTGGAAGGCGCCAAGGCTGGGACCTCCAAGGCCGGGACCCTGGCAGCCTCAATAGGGAAGAGAAAACATAAGCTGACCTTGGATTCCAAGGCTTGAAAGTTGCTATATATTGGTGTTGTTGTCTGCAGTTTGGTGTTGTGTGCACTGCAATAGGAGTTAATGGTGGACGATGCACTTTCCTAAATATATGTCATGCATATGTTATCTTGCTACAGGGGCCCCATGTGACGGGGCTTTGTTTTTCTTGTATTCCTGTGGTGCTAGCAGTTTGTTGGTCTATGTGGCCTCAGTACCGGCCATCCTTTGGCCGGGAAAGGCAGAGTACCAGCCACCCATTGGCCGGGAAATGCTGTGCTATCATGTCCAACATTTGCCTCTGCCAGTGCACCGCACTGAGTGCAGGTCGTATTAGGCCCAAGCACCATCGCGCGGATGCCCACAAGTGACGAATATGGAAATGAAATATGGGGCAGTGGTAGATGATGCACTTTCTTGAACGTGTTGTCATACATATGTTATCTTGCTACACGGGCCTATACGAGGCTTTGCTTTTCTTGCATTCGTGCAGTGCAAGCAATTTGTTGGTCTATGTGGCCTTAGTACCGGCTGCCTTTTGGCCGGGAAAGGCAGAGTACCAGCCACCCATTGGCCAGAAAATGTTGTGCTACTATATGTCCAATAATTGCCTTTGCCGGTGTAGGTGGCCTTCGTCAAGGCTAGCAAAGGCCTGATGGTAGAAAGCGGCAGACGAGGAAACACTGGGCAGGGGTCCGTGTTAGGCTCAGTTGAGGGATAGGGTCTTGGCTAACGAAAGGATGGAGTTGGAGTTCCTTGGGATGCCACCTCTGATATATGCTATGATCAGGGATAGGTTGGATGTATGGGATAGGGCACACTTTGCCCTAGCCTGTAGGTCTATTTTTCATTTGTTGGGGGGAGATAGAGGCGGCACGTGCAAGGTCTGGCGAATGGCGCCAAGTCCTCGTCGACATCAACAGGTGCAGAATGGAACGTGTGCATGAACAAAGGATGGTGGCACGGGTGGCACAGATGCAACACAGGTGGTAGGAGTGGATGCGCCTTGCGTCAGTAGTGTTGGACATCCAAATAAATGGCCCACATAGGGAGTGCAAACGAGGGTTAGGTACAAGACGGTAGCAAGGACTCATAATGTAAACCAGTGCAAGTTAAGAAGACTAGAGAACTGATTAGTCGAGGCAGGTTTTTTCCTTGATAATGATTGGCAATATAGAATACTAGACCACAATGAGTGGAGTGCTTCAACTTATAGTTCTGGTGGTGATAAAGAGGTTGAGGGGGGCCAGGAGTGACTCGGACTTTGGGGTACTGGCCAATTGGACGGGACAGAAGTTCGGTTTGTTGCTACGCTTGAGGGATATTTTTGTTGACATTTTCAATGTAAGTAAGTGCAATGTTTTTAACATGTTGTATTGTGTCAATTGAACCACTGCGCTTGGGTTTCAGGTTGCGAACCCATGCTAAAACCTTCCTAGTCAACTCTTGAAAGTATCGACTTTTTCAACTACAAGGCGATGGTGGTGTCGATGTCTGACACAATGCCGGAGTCGACTGTGAAGACCAGAGGCGAGCGATTGGAGGCACACAAGAGACGAGCTCCCTAGAACCAGTCCATACACAACACTTTTAAGAAGAGACGCAGTGTGCTAGGGCTGCAAACGTTGGAAAAGGTGGGCGAGGATGATGGCATCAAAGTCGATGGCCCATCGACCCCCATCGATGATGGGGATGGCACCCACGGGAAGAAGAAGAAGAAGAAGAAGCGTTCCAACCCTGGTGCTATGACAGTCTATTGTGCATGTCGCCACCGTGGTATCTCTTGAATTCTGCTCCGACTTGTGCCCTAGTTTTCTCTGCCCACCTAGCCTCTTGGCCCCGACGCCCCTCTAGACTTCTAGGTCCGCCCTTTTTCCGTTTGGGGTTATTTCCCCTTGTTTTTTCTCTCCAATTTTGCACCTAGGTCCGGCCGGCGCCCAATGGTCCGTACTAGGCGGCGGCGCCAGTACTAGTCAGCCGCCCACGGGTCCCTCCCGCTAGCATCATCGCAAGTACCTCCCGGGTACGGACGACCGCGTTCTTGTGTGCGGCGTACGCCGTTCCATGAGCCAATGGGGCGGGCTTCCCCCGGGCGCACCTCCGGCGAGGCCTCCCTTGGGCCTCCATTTTATTGTGAATTTTTCTGATGTTTCTGGCGAATCTTAAGTACTAGGCAGCGCCGGCGGTGGCTTCGCTCTATGTCACCCCCCCTTCCCATGGGTAAACCCCCTAAACCCACATGGGCACCTCTTCCGGGGATCCGGCGTGGCATCCCGGAGCGAATTTAATCGCTAACCGGTGGAGTGGCGCCACCCCGTGGGGGCCCCCGGAAAAGAGGAGCGGGTAACTCTCGAGCGGCACCGGGAGTTGAACCCGCGTGGCCGGCACCCCGAACATGGGAGTGCCGACCTCTTTGAGCCAAACCCGGGTATACGCTCAAGAGCACCCGCCTCAAGAAGAAGAAGAAGAAGAAGAAGAAAAAGAAGAAGAAGGCGAGAAAGGGGGATCCTGATCATTATGAGTGGGCGCTCCCAGGTTTTGATGTGATGCGTGAGGGCGAAGAGGAGGGAAACCTAACATCCATCTCTGTCAGGCGTATTTTATGCATGCAACATGTAAAAAGGCTACCCAAGCCTATGTATATGCTCAAGAAAGATTGGAGGAGTGCAACATGGAGTGGGCCCTTGGGCGACCTCAAGAATATGCACAAAGTGTTGAATACACAAGACTTGGAGGATGCATTGGCTAGACCGTGGTCTGGCAGCCAAATGATATTGGACACATAGGCAAGATCGACGTTTGGAGCATAGAGTCCCAGGAGCAAGGAGTGGCAGGCAACGTGCACCGTCCTAGGCCAGTTGGCTTGCTTGATATACCTTGCTTACCAGTTCGGTCAACGAATAGCGTTTTGCCGATTTATGAGGAGGTTCTTACCGTGCTGACCAAGGATATCCAGATAGGTGATTGCGCACAATATTAGCAAGCAAGCAGAGCCAATAAAGATGAGCATCAAGCAGGAGATTGGGGAAGTGATGAAGACCACTTCTGTGGCTATGACATGCGATGTGTGGACCTCCCGTGCAAACGAAGCTTACCTCACAACTACAATACATTGGTTGGACGAGTCATGGACACTAAAACAGCACATTTTAGGTGAGGTCGCATCTTGATGGGTATGTGGGTGTGGGTTTTAAAGTCCCACTTTGCTTGAGATGCATAATCGGCCAGAAAGAGGGGTATGGCTGTTTGAAGCACTTGGCCAAACTAGACTACCGTATAGGCCTAGTGGAGCCTTACCTGGAAGCCCCAAGTACCGGCTTATTCCTTTGCACCTTTGCTATTACATTATTGTACAACATGGCTGTGCATCGTGGTGGAAGGACCCACATGCACTGCACTATAGTATTATTATATTATTAATATTACTTGTTGCATGCACCCAGGGCATAGGACATGGCGTATGATGATGTGATGATGTGTCGTGTGTGCTCATGTGGCTGAGTACCAGTGGCGATCACTGCCGGTAAGGGCCTGCATTTGTGATGAATAACACGCCATAATGATGTGTTCTGTGTGTGTGTGCTACCTACGGCTGAGTACCAGCGGTGATCGCTGCCAGGAAGGGCCTGCACTTCTGATGAATGGTATGCCATAATGATGTGTCCTGTGTGTGTGCTGCCTGTGGCTGAGTACTAGCAGCGATCGCCGCCGGGAAGGGCCTGCACTTATGATTTCTAGTACGCCGTGATGATGTGTCTTGTGTGTGTGTGCTGCCTGTAGCCGAGTACCAGCGGCGATCGCCACTGGGAAGGGCTTGCACTTATGATTTGTAGTACACTGTGATGGTGTGTCCTGTGTGTGTGCTGCCTGCGGCAAAGTACCGGCAGCGATCGCCACCAGGAAGGGCCTGCACTTATGATTTCTAGTACGCCGTGATGATGTGTCCTGTGTGTGTGCTGCCTGTAGCCGAGTACCAGCGGCGATCGCCACTGGGAAGGGCTTGCACTTATGATTTGTAGTACGCTGTGATGGTGTGTCCTGTGTGTGTGTTGCCTGCGGCCAAGTACTAGCGGCGATCTTTGCTGGGAAGGGTCTGAGCTAAGTATTAATAATTTGCCAATTGAGTCAATTGACGAATGGAAAATAGCTCAATGGCATGTTGGACGGCACTTTGTCAAGGCACATACAACTTTCCTGGGCATCACAACCACATGTCCATTCGTGACAAGCTTCTCCACACCCGACTGGATGTTGGCCTACCACCAAAAGTGGCGGCTATACACAAGAAACAAGAGGATGAGACGAGAAGAAACCTCCTTGCAGTATTCCACAACGAACTTGATCATGAGCGCCCTGCCATCATGACCAACAGGGATAGGGCCATGATTAACGGGGCCCAAGACAAAGCTCTATTCGATTGGCACCCATGTGTGTGCCATGTATTGAACACGGCTATCCAATATGCATTGGTGGAGGTGGAGTTTGTAACTGCTCCAGTACAGGCATTCTTTGTGCATGTGCGGAGGTCCCCATTGGTCCAGACAGAATTGGAGAGGCTACAACGTGGGTTTTTGCAGCAGAATTTTGGTGATCATGGTGCGTCCAATGACGACGTTGTAAATGCTTTGTGCTCTGATAAGGAAGTGGGAAATGATGCCATGAACAACGAAGATGACCCGGAGTACCTCTTCGATGAATTGGCGTGGTCAATGGAAGGGACCCCGCTCCCAAGACAGGTGTTGCGTGTGAGCTAGACGTGGCCGCTCAGCTTTTTTTCTGTTAATTTACTTCTGTAATTTTTTTACACAAAAAACCCATTCGTCGATTTTCCGTTACTTTGTCAAGGACGGGTTTCCGTAGCCGTTTATGCCATGTCAGCTTTTATTTTTTTGGCTTTGGAGCTGTCCGTCAAGGGGGTGTTTGCAGCCACCGGTTTTTGTAAAAGTGTTTTTTTCCGTTGCCTTTCTTGGCATTCCGTTGCCACCATCATGGACTTTGAGATTCCGGTAGCATTCCGTTGGTCAGCGGCGGTTTCTGTTGGAGGCAATTTTTGCCAAGCGGATTTTTTCCCTATGTCCAGCAACCTTTGCCTCTAGATACAGGCCACAATAGTGACATAACGAGGTGCAATATTAATACATGTGCCAACAACGTATGTCTACCTATTTACAGTCCATGCCGTCATAAATGCTGCCTCGGCCGGTACTCCTTGCCAGATAGGGGATGCAACCCGCCGTTCTTTCCCGGCCATCCCTTGCAAACGCTAGACTACATATATAAACACACCTTGGGCTACACGGCAATCCCCCGCTGCATTTTCCCGGCCAACCCACAGCTAGTACTCGCTGCGGTAATGAATAACTAGTAATCCTTTGCCAAATGCACACATTCACTCGCAACAACTATAAACAAATTCGTCATTGTTAAGGAAATCTAAGGGGGTAATTATTTCCCGCTTAATTTCCATCATTACAGGAAGTGAAAGACCATTATTGAGGTCACCAGCGATTCTGGGATGCTTGAGCACTTGGGCCCCAAGGTTTCTAAGGGAAAGTCCCTAGTGCTGGACTTCCCTCCTTAATTGGAAGCCTTTGCCCCCTTATAGTACTGTGGGGGACCTTTTATTATGTTATTGGACTTAAAGGGGACGGTCCCCCTTGGCTCCGGTACGTGGGGGAGGACCTGGGGCTGATTCATGCCCCGTTTTGATTATGTGGCCTCCGGGAAGTTTTTGGATGCTTGGCGCAGTATAAAAAGGGCAGTTGTTTGCCCTCTGTAACATTCATTTCTTTCTGACTGATCTTCAGTCGTACCCACGCGAGGCGTACCCCGCGGTACGCCAACCTTGTTGCATCCGCCCCCGTACAGCCGCCTCCACGCCCGTCGCGGGCTGCGTCCCTTGGGCCCACCGCGCGGACCGTTCCAGTGAGCGTCCCGACCGAGCGCCACCCGGGGCCCGAACATTCCGGGCCGGGTGAGAGGGGGATCGACGCCGCCGCGTCTCCCCACCGGACGCCGCGAGAGGCCGAGGACCGGCGGCACGAGGCCGCCGAGATTCTGGCGCATTGCGCGCCGTTGCATTTTGCTTTCGGAGCCAAGAGACGAGCCGGACGAGCGGAAACGGGACAGCAAGGGCAAAGGAGTCGAAGGGACACCGATTGGAGCCCTCCGGACCGCGGGCGAGCGGCGATTGGAGCTCGCCATCCCTGCCCATTACGATCCCTGAGGCCGGAATCGAGCCGTCCGGCCTCGGCGAGGCGAGTCCGCCCGCGCAGCAGTTGACAGGGAGAGCGCGACCCGTGCCGCGCAGCGCGCCCCGGAGCGGAGCGCCGTTGACCGAGCGCGAGCCGGCCAGAGCGGCCGCAGTGCCTCCCCCCCCCGAGTCGGACATTGGGAGTGACGTGACAGCCGATTGGCGGCGGTACGGGTCGGGTGCCGTGCCGCGCAGTGCGTCACGTGATTGACAGTTGCGTTCAGAGTGACGTGTGGCTGCGAGTGACGTGTGGCTTGCCGTGCGGAGTGCTGAGTGGATCGTGAGTGATCGGAGGCGTCCCCGTGAGGCGCCAGTGCGTGTCAGAGTACTGGGACCGTGGCTACAGGTGACGGTGCTACACCAAAGTACTGGGAGCACCGGGTGCCACCCCAAACTACTGGGAGCACCGAGAGGAGCCTTAACTACAGCCAACGGGGCCTACAGCCTTAAGTACTGGGCATTGCCCTAGTACTTAACGGGGACCTGAGCCTAAAGTACCGCTGGGAGCTAATGGCGTGGTTTTCGGTTCGATGCGGGCGATGGCGCCCGCCGAGGCGCCCAATGAGGCCGCGGGGCCTCCTCCGCCGGATTGCCGGCGGGCTTTCCGGGGCGCTCGTGTCTTCGGGTACGCAGCGTGGGCCCAGGCCGCAGGGATGGCCGGGTGCGGGGCAACTGTGCGCGCGGTGGGTGCGCGGCGCCGTGCGGCTCACGGGTGCAGCCGCTGGGAGGCGCGAGACAGGGGAAACAATGGTTACAGTACTGCGTCTGGTGGTCACCCTTTTGGGGCGGCCACCAGCATGTGTCACGTGACAATGCAGCGCACCGTATCGTATCATGTCCAGCGATAGTATCTCATCCCCAAATACGGTCCAGGAGAGGGCCCTAAAGTACTGGATATTCAACTAGCCATATCTCCTCAACCACTAAGCCAATTGGGGTGGTTCAAAAACCTATGGACTCCAAACAGAGTCTACTTTCACCTGAGATACCATAATCACTGTACACTCCACTTCCCAGCTCCCATATAGAGAAACATTAACTACCCCCTATAGTTTACACCACAGTACTTCCCCCTTGGGGTAGTTTCGCCCTCGAAACGTTCGGCGAACCAGTGGACCTAATTATCCTCTACTGGTTTGTCCCTCTTAATCATCTTCTTCAATTCTTCTGGGTAAGTGAAGTTCTCTTCTGGCGTCCAAGAGGCATCATCGAGTGAATAATCCTTCCACAATACCAAAAACTCCTTTTGCCTCTTGGAACTGGGGCCGGTCCACCGCCAACGCAGTAACTTCTCGATCTCGTACGGCTCATCCTCCTCGGGCTCCAGCTCCTCCACCTGACCAGATGTAGTGGGCTGCGTCCAAGTACTCATCCTGAATGGGTGCAGCAAGCTGACATGGAAGATATTGTGGATCTTCCACTTGTCTGGTAAGTCGAGCTCGTAGGCCACTTGTCCCACCCGACGGACAATAAAGAATGGCCCAACAAACCGCTTCTTCAGCTTCCGGATTGGTGCATTTTTCATTTTCAAGTGCTCTGTCGAGAGCAGCACCTGATCCCCACTACTGAACCTCTGTTCCCTTCTCTTCTGGTCGGCTTGCATCCTCATTCTGTCCTGAGCCCGATGCAGAAATTGAACCGCTGTAGAGAAGTTCCTTTTCATCCGCTCCACAAATTGGTTGACTCCTTCGATCAAGGTGGAGTCACTGTCACAGATAAGGTCCATCGGAGTACACGGATGGAAGCCATAATTTAGATAAAATGGCGTGTACCCGGTGGCCTGCGTTGGACTGTTGTTGATGACAAACTCCACGGTGGACAACAGTCGCTCCCAGTTCAAACCTTCCTGCCCGGCGTGCAGTGTACAGCGCAGCGCCATCTCTACCACCCTATTCATTGCCTCAGTTTGGCCATCCGTCTGAGGGTGGTAGGCACTGGACATCCTCAAGGTGCTTCCCAGAATGTTCCATAGCTCCCGCCAGAACTTGGACACAAAGCGGGGGTCTCTGTCACTCACGATGGAACGAGGAATCCCATGCAATTTTCCCACTGAATTCCAGTAGACTCGGGCAGTATCAGCAACCGTAATAGTCTGCTTGACTGGTGCAAGGTGCACCATCTTTGTGGCCCGATCTACGATGGTGAGAATTCCATCGTTCCCTGCCTCTGATTTAGGCAACCCCATTATGTAGTCCATGCTGACGTCTGCCCACTTCTGTTCTGGGAGTTTGAGAGGCTGTAAAAGTCCAGCTGGCACACGGTGGACGGCTTTCTCTTGTTGGCACACTGGGCACCCCATGACAAAGTCACGAATGTCTAGGGTGTGCTCGGGCCAATAGAAAGAACGTTGTATATTCTTCAATGTCTTGTGGTAGCCAAGATGGCCTGAGTAAGGGATTTCATGTAACTCCCTTAGAATTTGCTTTTTGATGTCTGGCACATCTGGCACCACTAGCCGCCACTGTGTCCTTCGGTGCTTGTCGCTGTCCCTCATCTCCAGTAATCCACCTGACAGCCGGTAGGTTCGATCACCAATAGTAACGTCGCTGCCCTGGGCTGATTCCAGTTGGGATAGAATGTCAGCCCAGCGAGTGTCTTGATAAAGTCCCCTTTTAATCCCCTCTCTCATATCTCTTGCCAATGAAATTCGGGACCGGGCGACCAAAATTGATGGTCCCGAACTTTCCTCCTGACCCGAAACTGGGGTCACCTCCGGACGCGTCTTTGCAAAAATCTGATCCAATTTCTTTTGAATGCCGTCGTCAGACTTGTCTTCTCCCAATAATAGCCTTTTGACCAATGACTCTTCCTCCTCCCGGACGTGTACCATTTCTTTAACGTCCTTGAGACTTCTCCGGGTGAGAAAATCTGCGGGGTTTTTCTTGCCTGGTATGTGAACCAGGTCACAATCATACCCCTGAAGAACCTGAACCCACTTCCAAATCCTCCTATTCACAGCGGGTTGATTTGGTAGGTTCTTCAATGAGTCGTGGTCTGTCTGGATGGTGAAATGATGGCTGGCAAGGTAATGCCGCCACTTCCCCACTGCCCAAACGATTCCCAACAGCTCCCGTTCATATGCCCCATATCTTGTTTCAGCGGGATTCAGCTTGCGGCTCTCATAGCAGATTGGTTGTAATCCTGAGCCGAAGTCCTGCTGCAAGATTGCGCCTACCGACACTTCTGATGCATCTGTTGTGACGGTGAATTCGCGCTCAAAGTCGGGGAGCTGTAGTACTGGGGCGGTGACCATAGCCTTCTTTAGCCCATTAAATGCCTTCTCCTCCTGGTCACCCCAGACCCAAGGCTTATCCTTTTTGGTTAGGTCAGTCAAGGGTGCAGCTATTTCACTGAACCAGCGAATGAACTTCCGGTAGAAGCTGCACAATCCCAAGAATGACCTAACGTCCGTGACGGACTCGGGCGTCGGCCAATCCAAAATTGCCTTGACTTTCGATAAAGACGGTTTGATACCGTCTTTCCCAACATCGAAACCAAGGTATTCGACCTCGGTTCTGAAGAAGTCACATTTTGGTAGTCGCCCAAAGAACTTCTCCGACCGGAGTCTGTCCAAAACTGCCTTGATGTGCTGCAAATGTTCCTCCTTGGTACGACTGTATATCAAAATGTCGTCCAGGAAGACTAGCACGAACTGATCAAGGCCATCTCTCAGCAGATGATTCATGATCCGCTGAAAGGTAGCTGGCGCATTGCAGAGCCCAAAGGGCATGACCGTATACTCAAATGAACCGTATCTGGACACGAAGGCAGTCTTGTGAATATCTGCCTCTTTCACCCTGATCTGGTGATACCCAGAGGACAGATCAATCTTCGTGAAATACTGCGCCCCGTGCAGTCGGTCCATGAGTTCCTCAACCTTCGGGAGAGGGTACCGATTTTTGGTAGTTATTTTGTTCAATGCCCTGGTAATCAATGCAGAGTCGCCACTTGCCATCCTTCTTGGGGATGAATAGCACTGGCGCTCCGTACGGGCTGGTGCTGGGCCGAATCCACCCCTGATCCAGTAAATTATTGATTTGGCGCTTGAGCTCGTCTAGCTCTGCCACACTCAGCCTGTATGGGTTTTTGTGAGGTGGCGTCTCCCCTGGCGCCGTATCAATTTCATGATCCACGATTCTCTTCGGGGGTGGCCCGTATGGCAGCTTGTCCGGGAAAACTTCCTTGTACTCTTCCAAAATTCCTTTGAGCTCTTCCCGTACAGCTGGGTCGGCCTCTTTCACTTTCTTTCGGATAACTTCCTCAATCGGCACCTCTGTTTTCACTGGACCGGTTTCCTTCATCAACCGGCGCCTCTCTCCCTCAGTACGGCCTTTGGTGGCACCAACTTTGACCTTTGATTTGCCCTTTTTGTCCTTAGACAGTTCTGTTGGCCGCAACAGACACAGGAACATAGGTTGGTCGCTTTTGTTCGCCCTCTTTGCCGCCTGCCTCATTGATATAAAGTCGATTTTGGGGCGAACAGGTTGGCTGACAACACGTCCAGCCACCTTGACTTTCCTCCTGTGCACGCCATTGGATTTGTCCCTCGAGGTTTCACTCACATGTGGAGTTTCATTTGGCGAAAAATTCTCTGCTACCTCCCCCTGGGGAGACTCAACCGCCCTCGGTGAGTCCTGCCTGGTCGATGATTGATGACCTGGCAGTTGCGCCCATTGATTCACCGTAGGAGTTGGTTCCCAAAACGACGGGGAACTCAACCGGGCAAGTTGTTCACCCCATTTTCCATCAGGATTTGGAGCAGAATCATTTCCGAGAGAGTGGAATGCGTGCTGAAGACCGGTTAAGCCACGGTCAACAATTTTGCATGAAGCAGATTCAGATGTCTTCATTCCCTGGATAACCTCCAATTTGTCCCCATTTCTCAGAACCAGGGAATTTGTCCTCCAATCGACCAGTGGATTAACGGTATCCAACCAGTCCCGACCGAGGATGATTTGGATGCCCTCCATCATAGGCACCGCTGTCAAAGACACCCTGCTGACCGTTGACCCGATGCATAGCAGCACGTCCGGTGCAATTCCTGTCGAGACGACAGTCTCGCCATTTGCCAATTCCAGCGAGGAATATGCACCAATGAAAGATAATGGTGCTCGGGTTTGCAAGTGCTCACTCACAAATGACCGAGTGGCACCCGAATCCACCAATGCTGATACACGTGTGTCGTTTATCACCGCTCTCAGGACGAGGAGCAGGTGATCCTTGCCTGTGGTCCTCGAGTTTGACTTCCTCGCAGCAGTGGGATCCACAGATGCTTCCGTCCTCTCAACCAGGCACTTGGGGACCCCCACCAATTCTGATAGGGATTCCTGCACCTTTTCAGGCGCCCCATCTTGCCCCTTGGAAGCATTGTTTTCCTCAGCTTGGCGTGTACGGCGACGTCGCCTTCTTTCCACCCTGCGCCTCCACTTCCTCGAACGTTTTTGGCGCCTTTGCTGCCACTTGCTGGGAAACACAGCACAGATGGTCCATCCTCTCTGGCAAGACTGGACCAGACGTCCCGGACGCTTTCCTGACTGGCCAGAGCGAAGACCAGTCAGTCTCCCTGCCGATGCTGCGGGGAAACGTCCATCCGACATGGCGGATTGCTGTTCCGCCTCCCGATCCATCTGATCGGCCATTGTCCTTAATTGTTTGCTGGTGGCCATCACAGCCACCTTGGGCTTCCTCTGAATCCTCCCTCGTCCACGGTGTCCAGACTCTCTAGACTGATTCCCCGGGTGGAAACATGGGTCAGTCGGTAGAGAGGGGCGAGGTTGTCCAGCATGCCCATGCCCGCTATGAGATCTTTGGGAACATCTCCTTCTATTTTGAGCTTTTGGTGGTGTTCTCAAAATTTTGCTAGTATTTCCTGCATATTTGCCTCGTTTGTTCGTCTCATTCTGCCGGTCACTCTCAGCCTTGCCACTGAGCACATCTTCCATGCATGCGACCAGTAATTCCGCTTCGGCTAGAGTCTTCGGGGCGGTCTTCATAGCCTCAAAACGATAAGGCTCCCTCAAACCGGAGATCCACATATGTAGAACCGTCTGTTCGTGTATTCCTGATACCCGGTGCCATATGGATCTGGTTCGTGCCATGTATGTGCACGCATCTTCCCCCTTCTTCTGTGATAACTTGAGGAGTTTGGTTCTGGCGCGACTCTCACGAATAGGGGACTCAAAACGCGCCCTCAACAACCCCTTTAGCTCCTCAAGTGACTCTGGCCTCTCCTCTCTACGCGAGATACACTCCGCGTCCCACCACTCTCTAGCTGTACCCGCCAATAATAAAATGACAAGACGATCGCCTGCTGCTCAGAACAAGGAACGGCATCCAAGTAGTCCTCTACTGTTCTGAGCCAGGACACAAAGTCCTGCCCTCGCTCTCCCGTGAATACTGGGGGCTTACGCGGTCTAAGATGACCCGCGTAAGGCGAGGCTGTGTGGTCAGGCAACGTCTGTCTGTGCGGCTGAGTGAACGTCCACTGACTCCGCATATGTGGCGAGTACGGCTGTCTACTCGTACATGCTCCTGTCCCCGATACAATACGATCTACGTGCTGCTCCATGGATAAAATACCAGCATGTAGAGGGGACTGAGGCCGTAGCTGTGCATCATCAGCTGCCTCGGATACGGACACAGTACAAGTCACTGCTGCAGGGCGAGACACAGAGAGAACAGCATCAGGACCCATGGCCTCCTCCATCTCCGACCACAAAAATGCCAATGGATCCCATATATCCGCCATAGCTGCTCACTCACGCAAAAATAGCAGAATGCAGAATGAAATAATGAATGCAGGATGAATCCCCAATAATCCCAGCAAAATACAACTGAACAGCTGAAAGAATGATGATGATGACTGAAGACTGATAGTGCTGACTGAACTGAATAGACTGAGCGTAGACCGTAGTCAAAGGCTTTTCGGAAGCCTCCAATACCAGGGCTATCCTGGTACGTAGTCTCTACATCGCTCAGAGTAAGCCCCAGGATCCACCAAATGACGTCTCCAAGTCAGTGGGTACTATACTTCCCCAACCAACAAGGTGCCAAGTGGCTTCACCACAACAGTTCCAGAACAGCCCTTTACAACCAGTTTCTTCCTAGGTTAGCAACAGGGAATTTAAGAATACTCAAAGAGTACTTTACTCACCCCTCTAAAGAGAGGCTTCCCTGCCAC
>CAJHUC010001744.1:0-67994 GCA_905146915.1 Ostreobium quekettii
TCTTGGCTTAAGTATTTGAAACCAGAGCCAGCTATTCTCGAATGCAGATCAACCGTTCTCCTTTGTGGGCATCATATAACAGCTGTTTTGAATGCATCAGCACCATAAATATGAAGCATTCATGAGTTTACAAAGCCTGAAGGCATTCTTACATGTCTATATTACCAAACACAGTTCATTTGTTGCTTCGCAGCCACAAATGACCGTTGTTCACCAGGAAAAAGCAGGCCAGATGACACAGTCCTCACAGGGTCTGCTCAAAATTCAATTGTGTATTTTTGGCAAATGTGATCCCAAAACCACACAGCTAGTATACACATTGACGCAGTTTCGACCGTGCGCTCTGGGAAACCGTGTAGTCTATATTGTTTCTTACTGTTTTTTACTAGTGGTTTGGCGGTGCCACGAGTGCAGCAGCCACATTGCCATTGCATCTGCCCAGCTTGGACAGGGAGTAGATATTACAATGTACTTTGCTACGAATAATTTCGCTACAGTCAATGCTCCTGTCAGGAATGGGTGCTCCTTTGTGCGCTATACCGAGGTCGCCATTCTAACAGCACAATTGAAATGCACTTAGAAGTAATATCCATTGAAGATGTCCATGTAAGCGCTTCAGTTTGGAATATCTGACAAACCATGTTTAAGAAAATTGCAGATCTGCTTCTGATGCGTAAATCCTATCCGGCTCAAAGCTGAAGGCATCATGGCACTCTCTGTCGCAGCTGCGGAACAAGCTTTCCTTCTTCTCCTTATCAACTCCTGTCTATTACGTGTGGCTGTTCATCCTGAATAAAAGGTGGAATTATGCGCCACGCTTCTGTTGGTGGGATGAACCAATCAGCTGTGACCCAAGAAATGGTTGTCTGATTCCAGGAACATATTTCCACTCTGGGCACTGGGACGTTATCGCCGCATGGTTCTCCTGGGAAAGCCGTTAAAGCTCCCAAAGTGAAGCCAACAATGGCAGCATGGCAGCGACGAGACGTGCATCTACAGCAGCGTCATGTCGGATCTCTCTACGAGCAGCTTCTACTGCTGTGAATGGTGCATACGTCATGCCTTTCACCTTGTCGGGTTCCGTTGAGTTCCTTGAATTAGCGTAACTCTCTAAGAGCATCTGTGCAGAAATATTTTATTTGGTATCAGTAAGAGATTATCGATATCCTCCCCACTTGGGAGATGGGGGAGGAATAATGGTCTGGGCTCTACGACCGTGTCATGTAGCAGAAATAGCATTCTACCGGCGCCTGCGTGTGTCCACCTGCGGAATGGTACCTGTGCGCGTGTGTGCTGGCGTCCGCCTGAGGAGCTGTATGGGTTGATCGATTGAGCCGTTTCGCAGATTCGCATGACCATTCATGACAACATCCTCAGGCCCGTTAGTTCTGAACGGCGACCCAAAGCAGCTTTGAGACTGCGGTCCCTTCGGCTTGGCAGGGCATGAGAATGCAAATTGCGTTGGTATTTTCATTCCCACCCACTGCTTTCTGTCCTCATTGCACATTTCAGTGCTCCTTATGTCTTATAAGGGATATGCATGCATTTGATTGAAGTTTTTGTCGCGTGTGCGGTGGTTGAGGGAGTGAATATCTAGATTTGCGGCTGACTCTGGGATGAAGAGTCGTAGCTGATGGAAAAACAAATGAAAAATATTGTACGGGAGGATCACGAGTGATTGTAAATGGTGGTTTGAGTCGACTGGCAGTGAATGTGTTGCACAGTCGTGGGGGAAAACACAGTGAGTACGACCCAGTTGGCTTTGCAAAACGCAACAGCATTCACAATATTCAGATCATCATCGTCAGCCGTGGGACTCGCCAACGGGTGGCGTCAGCTCTACGAGGACCTCACCTCCTTTGATACTCGCTTCTTATTTGGCTTCATTGTGGAGTGAAGTAGCCCATGCAGTCCGAATTTGTCGGATATTTTGTCCGATTAGAACATTTTGTCCGATATTATGAACTACGGTCGCACGGCACAACGCGGTCGTGGTTCTCGCGGTCGCGTTTTGCACGTCAGGCTCCGATCAAGGGGCCCGACAGGAGGCACTGTCACCCCAACAGCGACAGGACCACTAGAAAACAGGTATAACTTGTAAAAATAATGTGTGTACAGTACCCGGCGTTGATAAAGACGACGGATAGTGTTGCAGCAAGGCCAGTGTATGAGCATTGACGCAATGCTGTCACGCCCACATCATGATGGGACGATGATGGCGATTATGACATTGATCGACGTCAATACTGGCATCTGGGCATTTGTCTGAAGCGTTTCTGTACTCTGTATCCATGTCGATGCAGCCACAATATTGCATGGAGACCTGACCATCATCCAGATGATATTTGGCGTTCACCCAAGCGTTCCAATGTTTGCTATTGCTATATCAGGCTCGAGTATGAATGCTCCTAGGACCGCGCGACAGCATGGCTCATGCATCCGCAGGTTGGAATACAGCCAAGATATTTTTGCTGTTCGAGACCTTATCCTGTGCGCAAAATGGTGGCTATTATATGTCCGCCGTCGAAACACCGACAGCTTGCCCGCATCCGCTGCTGCGCAGCCAAGAAGGGGCATTGAAAGTTGATACCGCGATACCGGTTCTAGTATGCTACGCCACACAGCAGCATAAAGTTGACGTTGAACATCAATTAATTTTCATACGGAGTTGGGGCGGAAAATTTCCCAGTGCTGAGGATCACGCTGCAGTGCAACAGCTGTCCCCAAGCTGTTGGAGGAATCAAGAACAACCTCACCAGCATAACTCAGAGCCATCGGCAGATTCGTCATCAACGTGCGTGAAGTCAAATTGCAAACAGGCAAGTACATCGCCGTGCAGCAAGTAGACATTACCGTGGCTTTCCGTTCAGCAACTGAGGTACACAACAAGAATTCGCAAACTAATGAGCGCTCACTATGTTGAGAATTCCGATTTTTCAGTTAGCTAGCTTGGGCGACCATAAATGAGGCATCCCTAGCTCGTCCCCACAGCATTCCAACGCTTCCACAGATTAAGCCCAGGGCTGTGTCGAAGATGCTACCTACTATCATGATGCATGTGCTGGCCATGACGCGCAACACACCAGCAACTTGCAGCAATGCCCTGGCAGGATATCTTCCCTCTCCCCTCGCCAAATACAGTTCGAGACCTCGAAAAGGACCACTGCCGCCTCAGATTTGCTTTTCGCTTCCTCCTTGTCTCCGTGTTTTACCCAGATCAGAGACCAGGCCTGGTCGGTGCGCTCCTAGGAGCGCATATTTCTAAACGACTGGATCCACCAGCTACGAAACGCCCTGCTGAAAACTACCGTTAACAGGAGGATCAATGCGATAAGTGTTTTGCGCCGGGCCAGGAGCCGCTTCGGTCTGGTCAGTAATAATGGGTTAGCCAGGTTATTTCCGGATCCTATGCTTTACCCCCGCCCCACTTACTTATCACCCGCCACCCACCCGCCCGCCCACGGGGCGTTTCGCGTCGTCGTTCGCGAATACGCCGGCGACCAGCCCCTGACGCCGTCCCCGCCCGCCGCCAGCGCTAACCGCCCACCCCCGCGGCCGCCTCCCGACTTCCGGAACCTCTCGAGCCGACACTTCCGACGCGCGTCAGGGGGTCGACGAGACCCGCCTTGGGACGTCAGAGCGATAACGGACGGGCCGCCAGCGGTTGCGGCCAAGCGGGCGCTTTGTGCGCTCTCGCACTTTCTGCTATGGCGCTCGTGGGCAAGAAGGCCAGCGAGGACGAGCTGGAGGTGGGCAAGCGCGTGGACAGTATCGCGGTGCACAAGAAGCGCCTGGACAAGATAAGGTCCGACAGGGGAGCCGGCGACGTGAGCGACTCTGAGGAGTCGGAGGGGCAGGGCGACCTTGACGTGCAGGGGCGGGTGGACAGCATCGCGCTGGCCAAGAAGCGGCTGGGCATGCCCAAGGGCCCGCGGGAGCAGTCGCGTTTCGGGAAGGGGGCGGAGGGAGGAGAGGGCAGGCAGCCCGCCAGGAGGACGTCGGTGTCGGGTGGGTGCTCCGGGGTGGGGAACGGGATTGGAAGCTGCCCGGAAGGGGGGCGCGGTGTGGCGCGAGCGCGTTGCCGCGCGGGCGGATGGGGGGCTGCGTGGGGCAGGGGGAGGCCCCTGCGCTCGAAAAGCTGAAGGGAGATTCGCCCGGCTGACCCAATCTGTTGGAGCGCACTTGGGGGGTGAAGCACGCTCTCTTCCGTTTGCCCCTTTTCGTCCCCCTTCCACCCTTCGATTCTTCCCCCTTTGTGTCAAGTGTGAGCCTGTCTGAGGTGCAAGGGCGTGCGGTGAGGGAGTCGACAACGCGATGTGGTCTCGCAGGGTCAGAAAGTGCTGCATTGCTCCCTGCTAGAGACCCTCTTGCATGAACGATACTCCATGCTGAACGTAAATGACTCCCGGGTTTCCTCACTTTTGTGGGGTGGATGGGTGGGGGGTGGGGGGGGCTATTTGGACCTTGCGAATCCGATCACATTCTGCCATTGGCCACGTTGGAGAGACAAGATTTTTTCCAAGTTGAGGACCTCACACACCCTGGATTTTTCGCAGCAGAACCAGTCGATTGGTGGAAATGTGCAATTTTTTGCGTGAAGTTCAATCGCTAAAGGGCTGTCTTCCTGCACATTGTTATTGAAGTGCGCCACATATATATGAAGTCCTTGCAATAAATACCAGTTGTGGATGGCTTAGATCTTGCGAGGGATGCAAATCGCGACGTGGTGGTGATCCCCATTTCTCTCCAGGTGTTTTCCGCTTTCAAAAGCACATGGAAGTTCATTTTGCCCCTTTGATGAGCAATGTTTCTTTCCTGCTCACTGGAATCAGGGCAGATAAGTTGATAGAAAGTCAATACTGTAACATAGTCACGGCCCGTCTCTGCCCAGTGTGAAGGACAGGGTTGCTCCACATCGCCTTGATGACCCTGTGTCTGTGCCCCAGATTCAATATCGAACTTTGGAAGGAAGCTAGCCAAGACGCTTTCGTTCGGGAAAAAGACAACAGATGAGTGAGGCGGACCGCTGGGGAATGGGCACGACGCGCCCCAAGCCTCAGACAACGCCTCGCTCAATTATGTCCTTTGTGCTGGAGGCAACTGGCCGAGGGTTAGTGCCATGCGCTGCCTGTGGTGCCCGGTGCTGGCGCTTTGAACACCGATTGTCAGAGTGGGTGTGTGCCAGACTCGGTGGGGGGTGGGCTGAACGATTGGGTGGCCCAACACTGCAACACTTTCTTCGTTGTTGGCTCGGCCTGGCGGACCCCTCATCCGGCGCCACTTTGCCCGCTTTCATGGCATGTCGAACATCACTTGGATCAATCCAATAGAGAGCACGAAGCGGCAAGCGGGCTCTCGTAATTAATCAAATGTTGTGTACATTAAGCATGAGAATATCCTAATGAAATTGTTGCTTTCTTTGAAGCGGTTGGGAGGGCTGCTGGCGTAAGCGACGGGCCCAAACTCGAACACAGCGACAGGGAGAGAATGCCCAGAATGCTGTTGCCAAATTTCCATTGCTTCGTTGTCTCTCCTCTTGCAGTGTTTCGTTGGGTTGCATAACGCCGGTGCAGACAGTTTTCAGGTGTACCTAACCCCTCCCGGTCAGAAAGAAGTAACACTTGTGATATCGTTCACAGGAAGGGGTGTCGCGTGGGACAGTCCCAAGTCCTGCGCATACACGCAGTGGCATTGCTGGGTTGCATTGGCGCTCTGTTGGAAATGGCGCCCTTGCGTGTTGTGGTGATGTCATACACTCTCGCCCCACCTGATAACATTTGGTCCAAAACGTCGGGTGTGCAATATACACTGCGCAAAGAATCGACACCTACAGGGGGGTGTTGGTGGACAACTGCCCATGAGTCATTGACAGACGTCAGTGAATGCACTGGCAACGGAGATTTGGGCAACAACTGCCACTCATTTGCGACCAACAGGATCATTCCCAAAGTTCTAGACGTGTTCGAGTTGAAAGTTCCTAACCTGTGTATTCCTTGGTTCGAGGTCCCCTTGAAGTTCGACATTGAATGTCCGAATTCGGTATTCTCGCTATCCGGAAAATTGCCCAGCAGGTGACGACGCCTGCTGGGTCCATCACCCGCCGTATCGTGCCTTTGTGGAGCACAGCACTCAATACCACTCCGTACCTAACACAAGCATCCACAGCGTTGAGTGGAGCAATGCTGCTGCGCATTTCCAGACTGGCCAGCAGCAGCTCTGACGTCTGGCAACAAAGCACCACGCAAGTCAGCAACTATCCGCATTTCTTCGGAGTCTCCAGCAGCCATCTTCCGTGCCAAGCGGAGCTTTGACCGCATGAGCAAGTCCATGGAGTATCGCCTGCAGACATTGGCGTCATATGCCACCTCGAAGCATGGCTCGGGACACACGCCAGTTGAATTTTCGCTCGCTTTCCGCTGCCTTTTGAGCAAGAGCCCGTTCATGTAAAGGTCTTCCAGCGCCGGCACGCGGTCGTACAAATGAAGCAGCTGCTCGTCGTTCAGCAACTCTCTCCAGGTGCAAGTGACCTTCACTGTCCTCAGTTTGCCACAAGACTCGAGCCCCTCCAGGCCGTCCATGGTGATGATTCCTCCCTGTGCAAACGTGCGTCCGTCGCAAGAGCCAGCCAGCCGGAGCGTGCAAAATCAAACAAATGCGAACAGCCTAGCATTGCTTACGATGTCTTTCAATGTTCATGCGTCCTGAGGCTAGAGGCAGGGCATGCGATACAATGGTGCAAAAACCCGTGCTGACCATCGCCAACAAATTCTGCAAGCTAGTCATGCAGAAGGCAGAGCTGTGGCCAAGAGAGGAGCCAATGCGTCGTTTAGTGGTAAAATATGTGTGGTAAAATAGCTGTGTGCAAAGCCATGCTTGCAAAGTTCAACTCAACGCATCGAGCACCATTGGCCTGTCATTGTTGCCCAGCAACCCAGCGGTGAGCATAAAGCTCTGGGTCGATATTTGCAGAGTAGGAATAAGTACAAACATATACAAATGACGTGTTAGAATGCCCATCTCACAGATTGCTACCATCTCGAGGGTTGTGTATTGTGGCCACATTCAGTTTCCTCCGTACTCCAAGCTCTTGAAAGACCGCTGCTGCATATCTTTTTTGCTACTCTTCCTCAAGAATGCATTCTTAGCTTTTGCCATTGTGGAGGCATGCCTTACATGCAAAGACCAAAAACCCCAGGCCCCACCAGCTCCCTGCTAGTGGTGCACACACTGAATGGCAATTGCCATGACCACAAACCAGTGATTCGTTCGATTTCAATTAACATGGGCGTGACCAAATCCAGAGCGTGAAACTGGAGATTGCAATTGAGACACAACTTAAAAGCACTGCACTGCCTATCCTTCAAATATGGGCAGTTGGTGCCCCGAAATTATGGGTGATTCCTTCAGCATAGATTGCTGCTAGAACTTAGCTCTTCAGCATCATTTTGTGGTGGATGCTCAAGTATGTCTGGGCTTGCAAACCTCGGAGTATGCAATTTATCTGGAAATTCTTTTGAATGCATTTGACCTCTTGAACAGGCAAAATCTGGCACTCGAAAGTTACTGGTCGACTGGCAAACCTCATATTGCTCTATACTCCATGATGCACATTACTGTAGAGAACGTAAACAATTCAGAACAGTGAGTGCAGTACCGATAAATATAGGAAAAGTTGAGTAAGCAATGCCACCCTGGAACAACTTGCCAACACGTTAACTTTCTGGTGTGCAAACATGTGCACCTCTTCCCAATCATGACACGTCCGACACACCTTCATTTCGAATGTCTCCAGCTCCACCAATCCCTGTATGGCCCTTATGGCGCCATTTCCAAGGGCGTCGTTTCCCACAGCCAGCGCCACAAGCCCTGGACTGTAGCTGACCAGCTGTGCGACTCCCCAGTCTGTCCACCTCGTGTTCATCAGGTTCAGGCGCTTAAGATGAGGCGCCGCCACAGTGCAGCTGCCCGAAGCCACCTCGTATGACTTCGAGGGCACCCTGTTCAACTCTTGGGCCTCAAAGTCTGCGTCCAAATTCTCCACAAACATCCCTGCTATGTCGATCTCGCCCTCCACTTCGGAGTGGAAGCTCTGCTGCCTGTCGAACAGCCGATCCAGTGCTACCATCGCTGCCAGCTCCACATCGCTCTGGTTGCTGGCAGTTGGGTGGATGGTGGACCAAATGGCATTGTCGCTCATGTCCACATCGGTGAGGGATGGCATCCGAGCCAAATGGACAAAGGAAGAATTGCCGATCCTTGTGGAGGCCAGCGCAAGAACCTGCCAAGGAATCAGGACATGCAATGTGTTTGAAAGGGAAGGAGGAACTGTTACTCAAGAGAACCATGTCATAAAATAGGACTGCCTCCCTAGAAAGGGAGAGATTAAGTTGCTGTCCCAATCAACCATTGGAGGTCACTTGCTTCAATGAGCCCACATCATGGAGACCTTGTGAGAAACTGCGAACGAAATAAGACACAACTTTCGTTTGTCTCACAAAGTCATGAACAAAAAGAGACCAAAGCATGGATCTGGACTGATTGCCCTGGGGATATCTTGCACTTAGCCACAGGACATAGAAAAAGTCCAGGCAACTGCAGGACAATTAGCGGAGTTGTGCTGAGAGCAGGTTTGTTGAGGCAACAGGAGGGGCTAGATAGCCCTGTATGCTCCTTGGGTTAACATTAAAGGACACACAGGACACACTAGACTCCCAAGGCAGTTACTCTGGCAACAGTTGGTTCGCTCATGTCACCAACTTACAGTATGTGGCTGCATGGCCCCAGCATAACACAATGCAAGCAAGAGAGCTCAGCAGACCTTGCCACTACAAGGTCTTGGGATTTACAATGTGTACATTTGCACTGACAACAAGGCCAACATCCTGAAATGTTACAGTGCATTAGCATCATGGCACACAGATGTGCAATTAATGTACTGCTGCCTAGCTGTCAAGCATCGACGACCTTTGAAGGCAACCAACCTTCAAGTTGGGCAATGCCGCCAAGTGCTTGAGCCCCTGCGATGTGATAAGTGTGTGACTGAGAAGGAGGTTGGTTAGTTCAGACAGCCAGGCAAGACAGATCAATGAAACGTCTGTGATCTTGGTGCCCGACAAGTTCAGCATTGTGATGTTGCTGCAGCCTTGAAGAAACTCAAAGTCCAGCATATCAGTGTTACCCATGTCCAGGTGCACAAGAGGTTTCACCGATCCCCTGCATATCAACAGCACAGTGAGGGTCATGATTCTCGCTATTTGTTCCCATCAAAACACCTGAGTTATTAACGACCATTACCTATAGGTCTCCTTCCCCCAATGCAAATTTCATATTTAACCATTCCCTAAGTCAGCCCAGCTGAGCCCTAGTCCTAAGTCCTGGTATAGGTTTGCAGGTCCAGGTGCAATGTTCATTACTATTGTGTGTCACACAAGAGGGGCAGGATGCAATGAGCAGTGCAAGCTAGTGTGCAAGCTAGTGTGCAAGCTAGTGTGCAAGCTAGTGTGCAAGCTAGTGTGCAAGCTAGTGTGCAAGCTAGTGTGCAAGCTAGTGTGCAAGCTAGTGTGCAAGCTAGTGTGCAGGCTAGTGTGCAAGCTAGTGTGCAAGCTAGTGTGCAAGCTAGTGCGCAAACTAGTAAAGGCTAGCGCAAGCCAGTGTTGACGAAGTGGGTCCAAAATTGCATGGCAAACTCCAATCAGCCTCATATCGCCACTCACCTCAGCATCCAAGCGATTGGCAACACTTAGTCAACTCGCGAGCAATGCCAGTGTGGATTCCAATAAAGGAAGCAGACACAGGCCAGCAACGATTCTTTGCAACTGATCAGTTGGACAGATTATCATGGGTGCCACATTAGCTGCAGCAGATTCTGCAAAGACAATGAGGGCAACACAGCAGTCGCGTTTGTGGTAAAATACTCACCACACATTTGCCAGACTGTGAAGAAGTTCCCATCCATTGCGCCTGTTGTTGATGTCTGCCCCCCGAAGGTCCAGCCTCTCTATGAGGGGCCAATGGGAGGTGCCTCCCTGGTCATCTTCAGTGCCAGCCAAGGTGCAGTGATTCATGGACAGGTCTCTCAGACCCTGGATTTTGGGGGGCCTAGTGGCACTAGTCCAAGAGATGTCCAGGGAAGTGAGCCCTGTGAGGGCAGCCAGCTTGAACACACCTGTGTCGGTGATGCTGTCGCAGCCAGCCAGTGCCAAAACTCTGAGATGGGTGAGGGTTGATATGCTGCCGCAGCAAGCATTGTTAACAGCCCTCAGGTCCCCCAGGGCCAGAGAGGTGAGGCTGGTGAAGCACGTGAGGGCCTCACTCAAAGTGTGGCTGTCAGGAAGGCACATGGATGTCCCTGCAGGATGCCAAGTGGCAATTTGTGATTGAACGCCCAAGGCTGTGGCAGGTGGGATGACAGCACCCCGGCCGTCACAGCCCAACTTTACTCACCCAAAGCAACCCACATCGAGATATCACCAAACATGTAGCGAGTGGGAGCCATGCAATGCACTTGGCAGGTAGTATGGTCGCCAAAACAGGAAGAGAAAAGCCTGTTCGTTTTGGCGCATGCCATGAAACAGGTAGCTAGAATCACGGCATGCCTGCAGCAAGGGTCATCAAATTCGTCTGACCTGACAGATCGAGATCCTGCAGCTTGTGGCATTGTGAAATGTGATGCAAAGCTGACTGTGTGAAGCATCCGCATCGTTGAAGATGAAGGGTGATCAGCTTGTCTGCAAGGCCTTCAAGCAGATACAAGTAGTTGCTTTTTGCCTTGTGTGACAAACTGCAGTTGTTCATCTTAAGTGAAGTCAGGTGCCTGCATCGACAACAGCCCAGTCAGCAAATCTGTCCCAGCTGTGATGCACAGCTGTTGTATCACAGTATGTAAAAATGACCTTAAAAAAAGGCATACAGCACTGTGCGTCACTGGCCGTGATTCCTATTGTCCAATTGAAGCATGCCCACTTGCACATTCTGGGAACAGCAGCATTGATGCCAGCTGCTGCAGTATAATTCATGCTGCCATTCTCAGCAGCAACATCAAGGTGACTTTTGGACATTGAATGCAGCCCAACAATTATGAGCAAGTTATAGGAGTGCAACTTCATATGAGTGATCAGATTCACATTGAGGAAAATTTTTCACCTGCAGGGAATGGAAATGGCACATTCGATCTAGCCTTGCCCCTAACCCAGGAGTCCAAGGGCCAAGAATTGTCGATATCTCCTTCGCTATATCATATGTTGTGGGGTGCAAAAAAACCTCAGGCACAATGCTACAAATTTTTTCAGACAGTTAATGCTGTGCACGCAGTTTCTTTCCATCGATTTGACAAGGGGATGTGCCCTCTACTCTTCTGCGCCTGACTCAATTGGTAAAAGACAAGCACGGTCCAGTGTAGTAACATTCCCATTCAGTTGCCCCTAACACAATTGGTGGGTCAAGAAGGGCTTGGCTGTGCTGAGGCAAGCTTGCAACAGCCTGACAGGGAGTGTGCATCACTCGAGATGCATGTAAACACAAGAAGCTTCAATGGTCAGGCGACACTGTTTTGCCCATCCAGTGAGCATATATCCGGAAGGGCAGTCTCTTCACACAGGTACCCACTCTGAATTTCAGAACTGAACAAAGTCCTGGGCTCTGAACACAGTTCTGAACATAGTCCCGAACATAACCCCTGAGCGTATTCCTGAACATAGTCTTTGACAGGACGACTGAGAACAATAGTCTTTTCCAACCCATGTCCAGACCTGTACTGAGCTATCTCTGCCAGCCATTGCCCCCCTCCGTGGGACGCGCCCCAGCCATCCAGGGCTATGCGGCTCGCGCATTCTTTGAAAGCGGCGATCATGGCCGGAGACAGGCGCTTGCCATGCCTCTTCACCACGTCCTCCAGCAGCACATTGCCAACATCCAATGGCAGCATCTGTGCGTCCAACACAGGCAGGCGTCAATGCTCCACCACAGCAACAGAACAGCGCTGGCATCCCGCCCTCGGTGAGCATCCCAACTGGAGAGGGCGCAGCCCAGATCACAAACCGAAACCAAATTGCTCCCCTCACACTTGCACAGCCAGCCCGACACGTGAACACGCGCCCTGCAACTCGGCCCATCCTCCCAGCCGACGTACAAGCACCGCCATCAAGAGATGCCCACACGGTGACCAGGCGCTTCGCGGGTGTAAGCGTCAGCGTCCCATCGTGGACCATCACCATCCGCCCGATGCGCGCCACCTCTGTCCGTCATGAAACTGTCCCCCAAAGAGACAAAGAATCCATGCCACAGGCGGGGCGTGGGCCACTCATTTGCCCAGTTCGCGCGAGGGCGGGCGTCGGCCCGTCAGGTACAGCGGCCGTCCACCGGCCGCCACCAAACCTGAACGCAAAGACCGCGCCGCTCACCTCCATTTTTCTGTGGTTCTGCCTCCGATACTCGCGGCTGATCCATGATCGGCTCACCACCTGCACCGCCGTAGACAGTCACCCGATCCGTCCCAAACGCAAATCAAGCCCGAGTCCCGGCTGCGGCGCAGCACCCTCCCCAATGCCCACCTCGATGCATGCCTCCAAGAGCGTCATGCGCCGCAGGGCTCGCCTTGACTCGCGAATCTTCAGCCGTCAGGCGAGCCTCGCGGTGCACCGGGCAGGCCGAAGATGGCGCGGCTTGGCGGACAGGTTGTGCGGGGCCGCTTTGGCAGCCCCGCGCAGGGGGCCTGCGTCGGCTTTCGGACCAGGTGGCGCCAAACAATACAACGCGGATGCGTACGTACGGGGCACCCGACGGGAAGGCATCGGGGCACATCACGTTATTGACTGGTCAATTCCGTCCTAGAGAAGCTGCGGGATGGCGTCACCGGCCGCCGGCGTGAGGGACGTGGCGGCCTGCGGTTGGTGCGCCCGGCTGTGCGCGGACAGTGGCCGGGTGCAGACACATCGTCAAATCAAGGGGGATATCCACGTATCGCCCTCTGACTGTGGATTCTGTTCACAGATAACGGGCGGATGTGGTGGTACCGCGGGACCTTCCCCAGCGGCGTTTGGGGTTAACACTTCACCTGTTCACGGAATAATGTTCCGACATGATATTGATAGCGCAGTGATGCGTCCGTGGGGATGACAGCGCGGGGAGGGCACGAAGAGACAGATGCAAGGTGGGTCTTGCAGATGGGCAAAGGCCGTCACGTCACATATATACCCAGGGTACTGTCAGTGTCCGCTGGACAGGAATATGTCATAGCAGTATCTGGGTTCACCGCTCTGTTGATGACATTGTATTTTTTTGTTGAAACACTTTCAGGGGTCTTTCGGTGAAGGAGCAGTATTCTTCAGCAGTTGGGGGGTTTGAGGTTTGGGGCAAACCAACTGCTGAGGGCGGACGTTGTCTGCAAACAACTCTGTTTGCTAAACGTCTTCTGAGCTGGGGCATAATTGGACGCCTTTTGCCGTGTAATCATCAGTCGTTAAACGATTAGTTAACGAGCTTCTGACTCGGGAAGCGGGAATGGGCATTTGAGGCGCCAGACACTCTGTACGGTGCTGGATATCGATGCTCCATATCCAAGATACTATTATGAAATTAACTATCATATTAATAGGTTTCTGCCAAGGGAAACGACGGGTGGGCTGCGCCTGTGATTCAAATGGCGCAGTTTGAACCTGGGGCTTAGTCAGCCCCTGTCCCTTGGGATTTCTGGTCACCCTAATATTGTGGTTCAGTCAAAGTACGAAACTACAAGGTGTCGCCAACCTTGGCGCCCTTGGTGTTGGCGGGCTTTGGCGGGGCTGAGCGGGGGCGGCTATTTAGGCTACCCCCTCGGTCCCCCTCCATATCTTGTTTCGAACCCGGTTCCCCCCGCCCTAGAGAGTGGGTTTCGGTTTAGTTGTGGTGTGGAGAGGCAGTGAAGGGAGTGGTGTACGGGATTAGGGGCTGACTTATGGGGTGAGACACTCGCTGGGTGGCGTTAAGTGCTAGCGAAGCGAAGTGCAAACTTGAAGATGGGGACTTCGGCTACAGTACATTGGATTGTGGTGAAGTTGTAAGTGTTTTGTTATGGGGGAGTACATGACCAGGTGGGCTCAAGAGACCGTCCATGTGCATCGAAGTGGAGGGTCGGCTGGAAGGGAGGCGAGTTGACACCCATGAGTGTGCGCTCCACGAGTGTGTGGGGAGGTCACCCGTATGCAATTGCGATGGGATGCGGGCTTTCGCCGCTGTGGCTCGCAGCCTGTGATCAGGCATAATGGACTGGGGATGCTGCTGGAGGCTGGGAACGCATAATAGGGTAGAGAACAACGACGGCAGCATCAATTTCAGGTGCCCACAGTTAATGGGTGCCCAACAAGCCCTCCAGCTAGTTGCCGGCGAACTGAAGACGGCAGGAGCATCAATTGGTTAAAAAAATGTGATCTTCCTGGTTCAGGTGATTCGTAGTTACAAGCAAAAGGGGAACGTGCCACACAATGGGCACCCCCTTCCGCACAGAAAGTAAGGTGGGGTTTTCCACAACACGAATAATGATATTGCGGTCTTCCTCGACCAGCGTTCCCGCAGTACTTCACCTCCCCCGCCGATCATCACGACTCCGCAGTTTCCGGTGCTCCAACCAGGCCCCACCTCCTCTGCCGCCTGCGTACAAACACCGAGGAGTGCTTCTCCGCGCTTGCTTCCGTGGGGATGAGATTAGTCGCTCGGCATAAAATTACCCCCCGTTCTTGTTTGCTGAGATTCGGTTCTTGTTTTCGGACACCCTAAGCCCCAACTACGGATCCACGCACCGGGACTGGCCTTGTCAGCGGAACAAGAACCGAATCCCAGGAAACAAGAACGGGGAGTAATATACTCTCCGTCAGCGCAAGGAGAAGGGATCCACACGGAAAAGACGGAGGCAATGACGTATTCTGTCCGGTTGGCACACCTCACACGCTCACACGTGGCACCCGGACGTCACAACACACGACGACCGAAGGCGCCTAAGAGATGAAACCCAGGCACCCCCCCCATGCCCCCCAGCCGCGCCATTCCCCAACCCCCGGCCATGCCGATCGCCAGCCCCCTCCCCGGGGGGCGATTCGCGCCTCGGGCCCTGGGCGCCCGCCCCCCGCCGCCCGCCCTCCTCCCGCCGGGTCGCCGATCCATCCGCCGCGAAGCCCGCAGGGCCTGCGTGGGGGCGATCGCGCTCGGCAAGCACGACTACGACGTGGTGGTGATCGGCTGCGGGGTTGGGGGCCACGGGGCGGCGCTGCATGCTGTGGAGCAGGGATTGAAGACGGCCGTGGTCGAGGGCCATGACATCGGCGGCACGTGCGTGAACCGTGGCTGCGTGCCGTCCAAGGCCCTCCTGGCTGCGGCGGGGCGGGTGCGGGAGCTCAAGAACGAGATGCACCTCAAGAGTCTGGGGATTTCGGTGGAGGGGGTGGCCTACGACAGGCAGGCGATCGCCGACCACGCGTCGAATCTGGCGGGCACGATCCAGGGCAACCTGCAGCGGTCGCTGGAGGGCCTGGGCGTGGACATCCTGCGAGGCAGCGCGCGGTTCATGGGCGGCAACAGGATGAGGTATGCGCTACCGGGGCGGGTGGACGTGGGCGGGGAGATTACCGCGCGGGATTTCATCATAGCCACGGGGTCAGTGCCGTTCGTGCCGCCGGGCATACCGATCGACGGCAAGACGGTTTTCACGTCAGATCATGCGCTCAAGCTGGAGTGGCTGCCGGACTGGGTGGCCATCATCGGGAGCGGCTACATAGGGCTGGAGTTCGCGGACGTGTACACGGCGCTGGGGTCTGAGGTCACCTTCGTTGAGGCCATGGATAAAATAATGCCCGGGTTTGACGGGGAGATCGCCAAGGTGGCCAAGCGGCTGCTGATCGACCCCCGGTCGATCGACAGCCACACGGGCGTGCTGGCCACCAAGGTTACGCCCGGGGTGCCGGGCGTGAAGCCCGTGGAGATCGAGCTGACGGATTTCCACACCAAGGAGAAGGTGGACACCCTAGAGGTGGACGCCTGCCTGGTGGCCACGGGCCGGGCCCCTTACACCCAGGGGCTCAACCTGGGCGCGGTGAACGTGGAGACGGACCGGCGGGGCTTCATCCCTGTGAGCCCCAAAATGGAGGTGTTGGACAGGGAGGGCAGCGTGGTGCCGCACGTGTACTGCATCGGGGACGCCAATGGGAAGTTCATGCTGGCGCACGCCGCCAGCGCACAGGGTATATCTGCAGTGGAGAACATCTGCGGCCGGCCGCACCAGCTGAACCACCTATCGGTGCCCGCCGCATGCTTCACACACCCAGAGATCAGCTTTGTGGGGATGACACAGGAGGCTGCCGAAGAAAAGGCCAAGGCTGAGGGGTTTAAGGTGGGTCTGGCCAAGACATCGTTTAAGGCCAACTCCAAGGCCCTGGCCGAGAAGGAGGCAGATGGGATGGCGAAGATCATATACAGGATGGACACTCTGGAGATATTGGGTGTGCACATCATTGGCCTACATGCTGCCGACCTCATCCATGAGGCATCAAATGCACTGGCGATGGGCAACACGGTAGATCAACTGAAGTTCAATGTGCACACGCACCCCACGCTTTCGGAAGTGTTGGATGAACTGTTTAAGCAGTGCAAAACGGATGTCAAGGCTAATGCCAAGCAGCCTGTCCTGGTGTCTTGATTCCACTTTGCATGGAGCTTTTTCAGTGTGGAAGACGTGTGAGGAGTAAACACCATCAAGTGAACTCCACAGACTCTGGCATCCAGTGCATGCAACGCACTTTCTGGAAATGAAAGCCCAAGAGTAGGAATGCCTGCACCCAGACAGGCGCCAGGCATGGGCCCTTATGCAGTGCTGACAGCCAGACTGCACCTGCTAGGAATGATCTTCTTGCTGTGTGCTATGCATGCCAACTGAGTGCAGTGGTTGCATTCATGGGCACTCTGAGCTGGGATGTGCAAGTGTGTTCAGGGAAAATGCTGCGCATTCAGTAGGCACTGGTTCCTTCTGTGGCGCCTGTGGTCAAGTGTAGAGCAGGAACTGACATGGATGATACTGAGGGAGAGTGAAACATGTGCAACGGGTTGAGTTGCTGCGGACTTGCATTTGACCATATGCAGGCCCCGAATTGTGATGGTCATTTGGCTGATGGGTTATGCAGTAATCCAAAACGGATAGTGCTGGCTTGTTCAATATATATCTTTCCTTGTCTTTGCGATGGCCCGGTGCTTGGCCCTTGCCAGTGGTAGTCGCCACAGAGAGTTGGTGCTGTCTTTGGTAGCTCAGAAGACCACTGACCCAGTGCCCAGCTGATCGTATTAACAAACCATTTGACTGTCAGCGTATCTGCAGTCAAGGTTGTGGGTATTTCTGCACACCACGTGTTCCCAACGTCACACCCTGCACGGGCTTGTCTGTGATAAAAGTGTCAGAGTCTCTGGCTCACATGGCCTCTGGGGGAGGCAAATCGCCGTCTGACATGAGCACAACGTCGCCCATTGATTCAAACCAATTTCCTGGTGGTTACAGTGCTCAGCCAGCCTTCATCTCACATCTCAAATTTGCGCTCTACTATTTTGCGGATAGACGAAACAGGGCTGTCCAGGCATAGGACTGCATCTTGTGATGTAACCAGCGCGTTTGTTCCCGTCATTTCCATGTGTTAGATTTGAAAGCTATGAAGAGGGATGTGTCTTGTGGTGGTTCTGTCGATGTGCGAACAGGGATCTACTGGCGGACAGTGGATCGAGAGCCAAGGAACATCATTATCGCCATGTGGGTAGTACCCACTGGGTAGCGGAAGAAAGTGTACTTCATGGCACACGTGTCTGGCTGGTGGCTGGCTTTAGCAGAAGTCATGCACAGCAGCATTGACACCGCAACTGCCTACCTTGTGAACTGATGTTAACGCTCTGAATCGACGGTTGAATTGCACAATATAAGCAAAGTCTGGTAATGCTGTCACCGGTGGCAGTCTGGCCTGCAATTGGTGCTATCTGCACAAAACAAGCGATGATTATTGCTGCAAGAGGGATCAGAAGGGAGGAAGGTGCAGTGTGGACAAGCCGAGCAATACAATGACTGCGTACACGTGATACAAGCATACCCAGTGGCAGCCATGTAGGGACTGTCTGCAAGTGCCGTTCTCCTCGTTCGGGTTCATTGTATCTGCATCCTTTCCAACCTGGATTGTGCATCCAATGCTCACGCGACTAATGCACGGAAGGTGTCGGGGTCCAGTTCTGTGGAGGAGAGGTGTGAGGATACGGACATGTATCCGCATACAATCTGCCATGCATGGACATACCGACTATCGTTGCTTAATCTGGGGCCGTCATGTCCGTGATCTCGTTCATGTCCAGTTGCCGTCTAATTGCTTCTCATGTAGCTTTTCTATGCTATGTTCGTGCTCGGCTGGAACTGTACACATCATGACCGGAAATCTCACTGCTTGACATGCGCCAAGGATCCACCGAGCAGACGTATGAGAAGAGGTGAAAGTGGATTCAGCGAAAAAGGGGCATAGTTTTGGCCACCCGTGTGAATGAACTAGCTTCGGCTGTGCACAAAATAATAGCATCGCTTGCTGACAGTTGCTGGGAAAAAATATTCAAAGAAACAAGACGAGAGAAACTGAAAGCGTGCTGTAAAATTATCGAGAAAGATTGCAAAAACCTGATGTCAAGTGGAAACTGAGAAAGTACCGCCACTCCCTAAATATGTTCCCTCTGGGTGCATTGCAAATCATTCTGCCCCATGATATGGTTCGGCCCCCTGTGCCTGCCCCTAAGCCGTTGGCATGTGCAAGGACACCAGGGCACGACCTGCCATGCCACGAAAGGGGGCCGATCACCTTTCTGAGGCCGAGCAAGCCCTGGTGCACCTCATGAGCGCACTGTGGGCATGCGGCACGAGCCACGGTGGGAGAATGCAGGACGCTGCTGGGCAGTGCCGGCTGCCATGGGCGTCCATGGCGGGACCTGCGCCACAACTGTTGCGGCCCCGTCGGCAGCCGCTGGTTTCCGGAGGCGTTGGGGTCGCCCTGCCCTGCAGCTCGGCTGTTGGAGGTCAGCCGGCCCTCTCCACCTTGGACGGTGGGCGTATCCGGGGCAGTCGCTCCTGTGGTCGCGCGGTGGGCCCAATGCTCGACGGGGATCGATCCCCGGGGCCCGCTGTCGGCGAGAGGTGGCGGCGTGGTTGGCCTTGAGGAGGCGAAGTGGAGCCAAAAAGTGTTACAACCGATTCCTTTGCATCTTTATATCGCATCTTGTGATGCCGATCATAGTCCATCGCTTCGGTCATAAGACAAGTGCGCGTCCAGGCACATCGTCACCGTCCACCGTTCACCTAAATCAGCTCCGTATAATCCCCGATGCTTCCATCTACCGGTCCGAATCCCTTGCTAAAGTACGGCAACTTCAAACGGCCATAACTTTGCCGTTTCTACACGGAATTGGACGTTTCAAGGCGCTATTGGCATCAAGAGCTCCTGAATAAGCTGATTTTGCTGTATTTGCACTTTTTCGACAACCGCAGCTTCAGAAATGTCAATTTTAGCCTAACCCCAAGTAACCACGTCACATTACTCCCCCCTTGGGGTAGCTTTCGCCCCCGAAAGCACACTATCCCATACTAGTGTCTTCCTCGGGCTTGTCCCTCTTGATCATTTTCTGAAGTTCACGTGCATAGGTGAAATTTCCAGCTGGTATCCAGGAGGCATCGTCAATACTCCACCCTGTCCATAACACCAAAAACTCCTTGTGCCTCCTGCCACTGGGTCCTGCCCATCTCCATCGCAGCAGCTTCTCAACTTCGTATGGTTCATCAGCTTCTGGCTCGATCTCGGCATCATCTGTCTCTTGTGGGGTAGACCATCTGGACGATCTGAATGGTCGTAGCAAACTGGTGTGAAAGACGTTATGAATCCTCCACCCTTCTGGTAGCTTCAACTCGTAGGCCACTGATCCCACCTGACGGACCACAGCAAATGGTCCTACGAACCGTCGCTTCAGTTTGCGTACAGGTGCATTTTTCAACTGTAGATGCTCTGTACTGAGTAGCACCTGTTCCCCACTGTGAAACCTCTGTTCTCTGCGCCGCTGATCGGCCTGACGCTTCTGCCTCTGCTGAGCTTGATGAACTGACTGCATCGCCATTCTGAATGTCTTCTTCATTCGGTTGACAAAGACGTTGACACCCTCAATGTTGGTCTGGTCCATGTCCTTGATCAGGTCCAACGGGGTCACTGGCTCAAAGCCGTAGTTCAGAAAGAAAGGCGTGTACCCCGTGGATGGCGATGCGCTGCTGATGATCACGGACTCCACCATGGGCAAGTATTTCTCCCAATGAGTGACTTCCTGACTGCCATGAATCGTACATCTGAGGACTTGCTCTACCACCCTGTTGGCTGCCTCTGTCTGTCCATCTGTCTGGGGGTGGTGAGCGCTGGACATCCTTAGCTTGCTACCCCAAATCTTCCAGAATTCTTGCCAGAACTTCGACACAAATCGTGGATCTCGGTCACTGACGATCGATCTGGGGATCCCGTGAAGTCGTCCAATCTGCTCCCAGTAGACTCGAGCTGTCTCAGCAGCAGTGATGGTCTGCTGGACTGGTACTAAGTGTACCATCTTTGTAGCTCGGTCTACAACCGTGAGAATCCCATCGTTTTTCCTTTCACTGACCGGTAGACCCATGATGAAGTCGAGGCTGACATCACTCCATTTTTCCTCTGGAAGTTGCAAAGGCTGAAGGAGTCCTGCTGGCAACTTGTGGATACTCTTCTCCGACTGGCAGACCTCACATCCCAGCACAAAGTCTCTTACATCCACTGTGTGATCTGGCCAGTAGAAATTCTGCTGTAATTTCTTGAGTGTCTTGTGGTAACCGAGATGTCCCGCATATGGTACTGTATGTATTTCTGCCATAATCTTCTTGCGGGCGTCCTCCACATCTGGTACCACCAATCTCCAAGGTTGCCTGTCCTCGGTGTTGTCCTTCAATTTGATCTCAATGAATCCATGGTTCAATCGGTAGTCACGATTCCCGATCCTGGTGACTCGTCTTTGGGCAAATTCCAACTGATTCAAAACTTCTGCCCATCTGCTGTCTTGCTTGTAGCCCTCTTTTATCGAGTTCCTCAAGTCTTCCTCCAGAGTAATCCTGGTGCTGGTCACCAATAAAGAATGTAAAGAATTTTGTTCCCCACTTGCAGCCACCACTGCACCCTCAGGACTAGACTTTTTAAATATTTCGTCCAGTTTCTTCTGAATATCGTTTTCCCCACTGTCACCCTCATGAAGACGAAGACGCTGGACCAATGACTCCTCTTCTGCACGCACATCTGCCATGCACCTCAACTCCTGAATACTCCTGCGCGTCAGAAAGTCTGCAGGGTTGTCCTTTCCTGGTATGTGGACAATATCGCAATCGTAACCCTGCAGAACCTGCACCCATTTCCACACCCTCCTGTTCACTGCAGGCTGGTTGGGCAGGTTTTTCAAGGAGTCATGATCTGTCTGGATGACGAAGTGACGGCTGGCCAAGTAGTGCCGCCATTTCCCAACAGCCCAAGTGATGCCCAGTATTTCACGCTCGTATGCACTGTACCGGGTCTCGGCCGGGTTGAGCTTCCTGCTCTCATAGCAAACGGGTTGCAGCCCGTTGCCAAAGTCCTGTTGTAGTATACCACCCACTGGAACACCTGATGCATCTGTGGTAACCACAAACTCCCGGTCGAAGTCCGGTAACTGCAGAACTGGTGCAGTCACCATGGCTGTCTTCAAACGATTAAATGATTTTTCTGCTTCGTCACTCCAAACAAAGGTCCTGTCCTTCTTCGTCAAGTCCGTCATGGGCGCTGCCAGCTCGCTGAACCACCGTATGAACTTGCAATAAAAACTGCACAGCCCCAAGAATGAACGGACATCGGTGACATTTTCTGGTGTCGGCCAATTCAAAATTGCTTGAACCTTGGACAATGAAGGCTTGATCCCCTCAGCCCCTACATCAAAGCCCAAGTATTCCACCTCGGTTCTGAAGAAGTCGCATTTCTTCAATCTTCCAAACAACTTCTCCGACCGTAGGCGAGTCAGAACTTCCCTGATGTGCTTTATGTGTTCCTCCTTTGTCCGGCTGTAGATCAAGATATCATCAAGGAACACTAGCACGAACTGGTCCAAGCCTTCCCTCAAAATCGTATTCATAATCCTTTGGAAGGTCGCTGGTGCGTTGCACAACCCGAATGGCATGACAAGATATTCAAAACTGCCATACCGACTCACAAAGGCTGTCTTGTATACATCGGACTCTCTCACTCGGATCTGATGGTAACCTGAGGAGAGGTCAATCTTTGTGAAATATTTAGCCCCGTGTAGTCGATCCAACAATTCCTCCACTTTTGGCAGTGGGTACCGATTCTTAACGGTTATTTTGTTTAAGGCCCTGTAGTCGATGCACATCCTCCACTTACCATCCTTTTTGGGTATGAAAAGGATGGGTGCACCATATGGGCTAGAACTCGGTCTGATCCACCCCTGTTCTAACAATGTGTCGATCTGCCGCCGTAGTTCATCCAACTCAGCCGTACTCAGCCTGTATGGGCTTTTGTGCGGCGGTGCCTCTCCTGGCAGCGTGTCAATCTCATGATCGACAGTCCTCTTTGGTGGTGGACCGTAAGGCAGCTTGTCTGGGAACACGTCCTTGAACTCCTCAAGTGTTTGCTGCAGCTGTTCCCGGACAGCCTCATCTGCCTCACTGACCTTTTTCTGAATAACCTCCTCAATCGGTACCTCTTCCGTCACTGGGCCTGTTTCCTTCGATAATCTCCGCCTTTCGCCCTCAGTCATGCCTTTGGCTGCACCAGGCTGGTGCAAGGCTGAGCCTTGGACTTTGGCCTTTTGCTATCTTTACTTGGGAAGTCTGTGGCCTTCAGGACGCACAAGTACATGGGCTGGTCGGTTTTGTTTGCTCTCTTGGCTGCCTGTCTCATCGAGATGAAGTCCAACTTTTTCCTGACAGGCTGCCTCACACATCGCCCAGCCACTTTCTTTGCCCTTGTAGTCCTGCACCTTGGGGAACCCTGAGGTTTGTGAGGTTCCTCTGGAGAAAAATTTTGTGGGGCTGTACTCCCTCCCTGGGGAACATCGGCTGTCCCCGGCGATGATACATTACTCAGCACTGGTTGCTGAGTGGCCCACTGCTTCGCCGAAGAATCATATTCCCAAAATTTTGGCGAACAGAATGCAGCCAACTTGCTCCCCAAGTCTGCAGTAGGAGTCTCTGATCCCCTCTTGAGGTCTCTGAAATAGTGCTGGAGACCGTTCAATCCCTTGTCGACAATCTGGCAGTGCTTGCCAGATGTTTCACGGATACCCTTGATAGGCTCCAGCTGTGAGCCGTTTTTAAGGTACACCGTGTTTGACCGCCAATCCACCAGTGGGTTCATGATATCCAGCCAATCTTTGCCCAAAATCAGCTGAACCCCTTCCATCATCGGTACTGCAGTCAATGATAGTCGACAGGGTACACTCCCGATGCATACCAACACCCGTGGGGCTATTCCGGTGGAAACTATGGTTTCCCCGTTTGCCAACTCCAAGGCAGAATATGCTCCCACAAATTGTAAAGCTGGTCGGCAGTGAAGCCGGTCACTGATGAAAGACCTGCTCGCTCCACTGTCAATCAACGCAGGGACACTTGTCCCGTTCACCACGGCGTTCAACACCAGCAGCACGTGGTCCTCAACTCCAGTGCCTAGGGCTGGCTGTCCCACAGCATCAGCAACTGGAGCGGTTTCTAACCTCTGAACTGACACCGTAGGGGTCTCTCCCTGCTGGGCTTGAGACATTAAAGTTGTCTCCCTGGTGTCATCACCTGAAACCTGTTTTTGCTCAGCTCGCTGTGCGCGTCGGTACCGACGTCTTTCCAACCGCTTTCTCCACTGCCACTTTCTCCTCTGACGTCTTCTCTGAGCGATGCTGAGTTTTCTGTTTTCAAGGATACAGGTTCTCTGGATAACCTGTTCCTGTTGCCCCCGATGAACTCCTGACTGGCCAGAGTGGGGGCCAGTCAGTTTCCCTGCCCCTGATGCAGAGAAGCATTGGTTCCATGCCCGGCTGCATGCTGTGCAGCCACCTGGTCCTGCTGACCAGCCATCCCCTGATCGTCATAGGCAGCTACAGCTGCTACCCGGGGCTTCCTCTGGTTGCCTCGGCCCCGTCCCCTCTGTCCAGATCCGCCAGGCTGCTGTGGTACAGGCTGGCATACCACAACTGAAGCCTGTGGAGGGACGGGTGGCTTCCCAGCCTGCCCCCTTCCGCGATTATTCCCTTGTTGCACATTTTTATTTTGAGCCTGATAGTACACAACGTTTGGAGCTGGTGTCGATCCTTGTCCACTTTGCTGTCCTGGCTGCCTGCCTTGGCCTCGTCCATGGCCCTTCTGTCCACTGCTGCCCTCAGCACGTCCACTTGATCCTGGGCGTCTCGACATCTGGGCAGCCAATGCAGCGTCCCTGGCCAGCTGGAAAGCCTGGCTCAGCCTCTTAGGCTTTCCCTGCGAGACAAGTACCGCCTGGTCCTGGGGAAGGCCCCAGATGAACATCTTCAACACCCATGATTCATCGTAGGTGTCCACCTTATCCAACTCAGCCTCGAACCTACAGATGAAATCATGTGTGGACTCCTCTTTCCTCTGCTTGATGTTCATCAATGCAGCCATCGCAGAATCAGCCTTGTTGGTATTTTGAAACCGGCTGATCAGCTGCTCTCCGAAGGTCTGCATGTCCTTGGGGTCCTCCCACGCCTTCAGCTTTCTCTGCCACCAGGTCTGTGCAGTTCCCTGGAGCAGAGTGGAAGCATATGCAACTTGCTTCCCAGGCGATCCTCCGACCAAACGAAAGAAATTCGACACCTGACCCAGCCACACCTCCGGGTCTTCAGATGTCCTACCCGAAAAGGTTGGAGGGTCCTTTGGTTTTATTTGGACGTCAAAAATTCCAGCCCCTTTGCGAGTGCGTCTCCCCGATGACTCGCTCGATGATGTCGTGTCAGAACTGGGCGAACGTGCATGCCGCGACCTGTGTGATCTGGACCTCTGTCGTCCTGGACGGGCAACATGGCTGGTCTGTGCAGGTGGCATCGTCTGATCGCCAGCATCAGCAACAATCTCCACCTCCTGCTGCAAATGCGGAGGTCTGCTGTATGTAACTGCTGCTGGTGGCTCTGGGGGTCCAGGCAGAGTTTGCTGGCGAGGCTGAGAATCTTTTTGCGACCGCTCTATGGCCAGGTCCGCGGACAACTGATCGATCCTGGACAGAGCGTCATGAAGCTGTCGAGTAAGCCGCTCGACAGTCGCATCCTGTTCCCTCCTCAGCCTTTGTTCCGTATCCAAATTCCTCTGCCTCTCGTGTGCCAATGCATTCTCCAGCTCTGAAAGGCGCTCAGCATTGCTGGAAACATTTTGATGCATTGACGACATAGCGGTCTCAGTCCGCCCAAACGCCTCCCTGGTCTGACCCTCCAAATGTGAAACTGCCCTCTGAGATGTTTGGGCAGTATGTTGCACTGCTGATGCCGTCTGATCAGCCAGCACATTCATGGCATGTGCTGTCTGGGCGGCAGTCCCTGCAATCGCCTGTGCAGCTCGCTGCTCCAAGTTCTGCATCCCCTGTGCAGCTTCGGTCCTGGAGACCAGGGCACCCTCTGGGTTTCCCAAAACCACTGCCCCCGGCTCTGTCCCGGCAATCAGAATCCTCTGTTGCCGCGCCTCGTATGACGCAGCAATAACTCCCACACGTCCAGCTCCAGCGACTGTCTCCACTGTCCCGTCGATTTCTTCCACACCATCATGGCCGTTCACCTCCATCAAATCACGATCCGCCATGATTCCACCCACGACACTGATCCGATGATCAACTGTACTGAAACGAAGTCAATCGGCGTAGACCTGATCTCGGGCTACTGAAAATCCGCTGAATCCTATCCCCAAGTAGCCAAGCAGCCTTTACCTCCCAACTTAAGTTATCCTGTTTCTACTGGTTTTCAGTAATCACTTTCACACACAGTTACCCCCAGTACTCTGCAGGGTGACCTCTCGGTCCACCTGGTAACTTTCCAGAGGGTGCGTCTGTGGCTACTAATGAAAACTTAATCCCAGCTTCAGCCGAACAACCTAAGAAGGTGTCCCTTGCCTGGGACGAGACTGCTGTAGGAGGTCTGGGTCGGCCTATGGCACCCCCAGCCTGTCTAATATTTGAAGACTCAGCCACCCAAGGTTCCGAAGAGGTGACTGGCCTGTCTACCTCAGGTGGGCAATGGCCTCACCCTCTGACCGGTTCCAGGGGAGATGCTGCCTCTAGGCAGTAGCACTCTGGACCCAATAGGGCCTGCCTATTGCCGTGCTCAATCTCCTCCCCCTTCCCCTAATCAGGCCCCCAATCTTGGTGCAGAGCGGTCAGGTGGTGACCCGCCTGCAGTACCTGCAAAATAAGGTGAAGCAGCAGATGTCCCCTACTTCTAGAGCGGGACCTTCACCCCTATTCTACAGCGGGTGGCACCTGAGGTTGACGAAATCTTCCAACTGAGGGGCGCTGGCCTTCGCGTGTTCGACTACACGATGGGCGCCTGGCGCATGCACTGAATCCGCAGCTGAATCCGCAGATCTGGCGATCGCCCAGCGCCGTCGATCCCCGAACACCAATCGCCCAACTGAAAGCTCCTTAGGCTCGCAAAACAACCTCCCGCAGGCACACAGCAAGGCGATTCAGCACCCGCTGAGGTGCTGACCGCCGCCTGGGGTGTTGGAGGCTTCTGGAATCCGCAGCCTTGTCAGGCCGCGTGGTCACTCTGGGTGCTGCGCCTCTCGCTCAGCTCCCGGCTCCGGGCTTCGCGCTCCGAAACCAATTTGTTGCGGCCCCGTCGGCAGCCGCTGGTTTCCGGAGTCGTGGGGGTCGCCCTGCCCTGCGGCTCGGCTGTTGGAGGTCAGCCGGCGCTCTCCACCTCGGATGGTGGGCGTATCCGGGGCAGTCGATTCGGTGGTCGCGCGGTGGGCCCAATGCTCGACGGGGATCGATCCCCGGGGCCTGCTGTCGGCGAGTGGTGGCGGCGCAGCGAGGCGGTGGTTCGCTGGCTCGCGGGAGGCCAGAGAGTGGGCCAAAAGTGTTACAACGATTCACTGCATGCGTGCGCACATATCGCATGCGCGATGCCCGATCGCGGGTCCATCGCGGTCACATCATGACAAGACAAGACAAGTGCGCGTCTAGGCACATTGTCACCGTCCACCATTCACCTAAATCAGCTCCACATAATCCCCGATGCTTCCATCTACCGGTCCGAATCCCATGCTAAAGTATTGCAACTTCAACTGGCCATAACTTTGCCGTTTCTACACGGAATTGGACGTTTCAAGTCGCTATTGGCATCAGGAGCTCCTGAATAAGCTGATTTTGCCGTATTTGCACTTTTTTGACCAACCGCCGCTTCAGAAATGTCGGTACAGCTGGCAGCAGCCGTCGCAATATACGCGGGGTAACTGGCGCATATCCCATACTAGTGTCTTCCTCGGGCTTATCCCTCTTGATCATTTTCTGAAGTTCACATGCATAGGTGAAATTTCCAGCAGGTATCCAAGAGGCATCATCAATACTCCACCCTGTCCATAACACTAAAAACTCCTTATGCCTCCTGCCACTGGGTCCTGCCCATCTCCATCGCAGTAGCTTCTCAACTTCATACGGTTCATCAGCCTCTGGCTCGATCTCGGCGTCATCTGACTCCTGTGGGGTGGACCATCTGGACGATCTGAATGGTCGAAGCAAACTGGTGTGAAAGACATTATGTATCCTCCACCCTTCTGGTAGCTTCAATTCGTAGGCCACTGATCCCACCTGACGGACCACAGCAAATGGTCCTACGAACCGTCGCTTCAGTTTGCGTACAGGTGCATTTTTCAACTGTAGATGCTATGTACTGAGTAGCACCTGTTCCCCACTGTGAAACCTCTGTTCTCTGCGCCGCTGATCGGCCTGACGCTTCTGCCTCTGCTGAGCCTGATGAACTGACTGCATCGCCCTTCTGAATGTTTTCTTCATCCTGCTGACAAAAACGTTGACACCTTCAATGTTGGTCTGGTCTACGTCCTTGATCAGATCCAACGGGGTCACTGGCTCAAAGCCATATTTCAAATAAAAGGGTGTGTACCCCGTGGATGGCGATGCGCTGCTGTTGATCACGAATTCCACCATGGGCAAGTATCTCTCCCAATGAGTGACTTCCTGACTGCCATGGATCGTACACCTGAGTACTTGCTCCACCACCCTGTTGGCTGCCTCTGTCTGTCCATCTGTCTGGGGGTGGTGAGCGCTGGACATCCTCAGCTTGCTACCCAAAATCTTCCAGAATTCTTGCCAGAACTTCGACACAAATCGTGGATCTCGGTCACTGACGATCAATCTGGGGATCCCGTGAAGTCGTCCAATCTGCTCCCAGTAGACTCGAGCTGTCTCAGCAGCAGTGATGGTCTGCTGGACTGGTACTAAGTGTACCATCTTTGTAGCTCGGTCTACAACCGTGAGAATCCCATCGTTTTTCCTTTCACTGACCGGGAGACCCATGATGAAGTCGAGGCTGACATCACTCCATTTTTCCTCTGGAAGTTGCAAAGGCTGAAGGAGTCCTGCTGGCAACTTGTGGACACTCTTCTCTGACTGGCAGACCTCACATCCCAGCACAAAGTCTCTTACATCCACTGTGTGATCTGGCCAGTAGAAATTCTGCCGTAATTTCTTGAGTGTCTTGTGGTAACCGAGATGTCCCGCATATGGTACTGTATGTATTTCTGCCATAATCTTCTTGCGGGCGTCCTCCACATCTGGTACCACCAATCTCCAAGGTTGCCTGTCCTCGGTGTTGTCCTTCAATTTGATCTCAATGAATCCATGGTTCAATCGGTAGTCACGATTCCCGATCCTGGTTACTCGTCCTTGGGCAGATTCCAACTGAATCAAAATTTCTGCCCATCTGCTGTCTTGCTTGTAGCCCTCTTTTATCGAGTTCCTCAAGTCTTCCTCCAGAGTAATCCTGGTGCTGGTCACCAATAAAGAATGTAAAGAATTTTGTTCCCCACTTGCAGCCACCACTGCACCCCCAGGACTGGACTTTTTAAATATTTCGTCCAGTTTCTTCTGAATATCGTTTTCCCCGCTGTCACCCTCATGAAGACGAAGATGCTGGACCAATGACTCCTCTTCTGCACGCACATCTGCCATGCACCTCAACTCCTGAATACTCCTGCGCGTCAGAAAATCTGCAGGGTTGTCCTTTCCTGGTATGTGGACAATATCGCAGTCATAGCCCTGCAGAACCTGCACCCATTTCCACACCCTCCTGTTCACTGCAGGCTGGTTGGGCAGGTTTTTCAAGGAGTCATGATCTGTCTGGATGACGAAGTGACGGCTGGCCAAGTAGTGCCGCCATTTCCCAACAGCCCAAGTGATGCCCAGTAGTTCACGCTCGTATGCACTGTACCGGGTCTCGGCCGGGTTGAGCTTCCTGCTCTCATAGCAAACGGGTTGCAGCCCATTGCCAAAGTCCTGTTGTAGTATACCACCCACTGAAACACCTGATGCATCTGTGGTAACCACAAACTCCCGGTCGAAGTCCGGTAACTGCAGAACTGGTGCAGTCACCATGGCTGTCTTCAAACGATTAAATGATTTTTCTGCTTTGTCACTCCAAACAAAGGTCCTGTCCTTCTTCGTCAAGTCCGTCATGGGCGCTGCCAGCTCGCTGAACCACCGTATGAACTTGCGATAAAAACTGCACAGCCCCAAGAATGAACGGACGTCGGTAACATTTTCTGGTGTCGGCCAATTCAAAATCGCTTGGACCTTTGACAGTGAAGGCTTGATCCCCTCAGCCCCCACATCAAAGCCCAAGTATTCCACCTCAGTTCTGAAGAAGTCGCATTTCTTCAATCTTCCAAACAACTTCTCCGACCGTAGGCGGGTCAGAACTTCCCTGATGTGCTTTATGTGTTCCTCCCTTGTCCGGCTGTAGATCAAGATATCATCAAGGAACACTAGCACGAACTGGTCCAAGCCTTCCCTCAAAATTGTATTCATGATCCTCTGGAAGGTCGCTGGTGCGTTGCACAACCCGAATGGCATGACAAGATATTCAAAACTGCCATATCGACTCACGAAAGCTGTTTTGTGTACATCGGATTCTCTCACTCGGATCTGATGGTAACCTGAGGAGAGATCAATCTTCGTGAAATATTTTGCCCCGTGAAGTCGATCCAACAACTCTTCCACCTTTGGCAGTGGGTACCGATTCTTGACAGTTATTTTGTTCAAGGCCCTGTAATCGATGCACATCCTCCACTTGCCATCCTTTTTGGGTATGAAAAGGATGGGTGCACCGTACGGGCTAGAGCTCGGTCTGATCCACCCCTGTTCCAGCAATGTGTCGATCTGCCGCCGTAGTTCATCCAACTCAGCCGTACTCAGCCTATATGGGCTTTTGTGCGGCGGTGCCTCTCCTGGCAGCGTATCAATCTCATGATCGACTATCCTCTTGGGTGGTGGACCATAAGGCAGTTTGTCTGGGAACACGTCCTTGAACTCCTCAAGCGTTTGCTGCAGCTGTTCCCGGACAGCCTCATCTGCCTCACTGACCTTTTTCTGAATAACCTCCTCAATCGGTACCTCTTCCGTCACTGGGCCTATTTCCTTCGATAATCTCCGCCTTTCGCCCTCAGTCATGCCTTTGGCTGCACCAGCCTTGGACTTTGGCCTTTTGCTATCTTTACTTGGGAAGTCTGTGGCCTTCAGGACGCACAAGTACATGGGCTGGTCGGTTTTGTTTGCTCTCTTGGCTGCCTGTCTCATCGAGATGAAGTCCAACTTGTTCCTGACAGGCTGCCTGACACATCGCCCAGCCACTTTCTTTGCCCTTGTAGTCCTGCACCTTGGGGAACCCTGAGGTTTGTGAGGTTCCTCTGGAGAAAAATTTTGTGGGGCTGTACTCCCCCCCTGGGGAACATCGGCCGCCCCCGGCGATGATACATGACTCAGCACTGGTTGCTGAGTGGCCCACTGCTTCACCGAAGAATCATATTCCCAAAATTTTGGCGAACAGAATGCAGCCAACTTGCTCCCCAAGTATGCAGTAGGAGTCTCTGATCCCCTCTTGAGGTCTCTGAAATAGTGCTGGAGACCGTTCAATCCCTTGTCGACAATCTGGCAGTGCTTACCAGATGTTTCACGAATGCCCTTGATAGGCTCCAGCTGTGAGCCATTTCTAAGGTACACCATGTTTGACCGCCAATCCACCAGTGGGTTCATGATATCCAGCCAATCTTTGCCCAAAATCAGCTGAACCCCTTCCATCATAGGTACTGCAGTCAATGATAGTCGACAGGGTACACTCCCGATACATACCAACACTCGTGGGGCTATTCCGGTGGAAACTATGGTTTCCCCGTTTGCCAATTCTAAGGCAGAATATGCTCCCACAAACTGTAAAGCTGGTCGGCAGTGAAGCCGGTCACTGATGAAAGACCTGCTCGCTCCACTGTCAATCAACGCAGGGACACTTGTCCCGTTCACCACGGCGTTCAACACCAGCAGCACGTGGTCCTGAACTCCAGTGCCTGGGGCTGGCTGTCCCACAGCATCAGCACCTGGAGCGGTTTCCAACCTCTGAACTGACACCTAGGGGTCTCTCCCTGCTGGGCTTGAGACATTAAAGTTGTCTCCCTGGTGCCATCAACCGAAACCTTTTTCTGCTCAGCTCGCTGTGCGCGTCGGTACCGACGTCTTTCCAGCCGCTTTCTCCACTGCCACTTTCTCCTCTGACGTCTTCTCTGAGCGATGCTGAGTTTTGAATTTTCTAGGGTGCAGATCCTCTGGATAATCTGCCCCTGTCGCCCCCGATGAACTCCTGACTGGCCAGAGTGGGGGCCAGTCAGTTTCCCTGCCCCTGATGCAGAGAAGCATCGGTTCCATGCCCAGCTGCATGCTGTGCAGCCACCTGGTCCTGCTGACCAGCCATCCCCTGATCGTCATGGGCAGCTACAGCTGCTACCCGAGGCTTCCTCTGATTGCCTCTACCCCGTCCCCTCTGTCCAGATCCACCAGGCTGTTGTGGTACAGGCTGGCATACCACAACTGGAGCCTGTGGAGGGACGGGTGGCTTCACAGCCTGCCCCCTTCCGCGATTACCCCCTTGTTGCACATTTTTATTTTGAGCCTGATAGTACACAACATTTGGAGCTGGTGTCGATCCTTGTCCACTTTGCTGTCCTGGCTGCCTGCCTTGGCCTCGTCCATGGCCCTTCTGTCCACTGCTGCCCTCAGCACGTCCACTTGATCCTGGGCGTCTCGACATCTGGGCAGCCAATGCAGCGTCCCTAGCCAGCTGGAAAGCCTGGCTCAGCCTCTTAGGCTTTCCCTATGAGACAAGTACCGCCTGGTCTTGGGGAAGGCCCCAGATGAACATCTTCAACACCCATGATTCATCGTAGGTGTCCACCTTATCCAACTCAGCCTCGAACCTACAGATGAAATCATGTGTGGACTCCTCTTTCCTCTGCTTGATGTTCATCAATGCAGCCATCGCAGAATCAGCCTTGTTGGTGTTTTGAAACCGGCTGATCAGCTGCTCTCCAAAGGTCTGCATGTCCTTGGGGTCCTCCCACGCCTTCAGCTTTCTCTGCCACCAGGTCTGTGCAGTTCCCTGGAGCAGAGTGGAAGCATATGCAACTTGCTTCCCAGGCGATCCTCCGACCAAACGAAAGAAATTCGACACCTGACCCAGCCACACCTCCGGGTCTTCAGATGTCCTGCCCGAAAAGGTTGGAGGGTCCTTTGATTTTATTTGGACGTCAAAAATTCCAGCCCCCTTGCGAGTGCGTCTCCCCGATGACTCGCTCGATGATGTCATGTCAGAACTGGGCGAACGTGCATACCGCGACCTGTGTGATCTGGACCTCTGTCGTCCTGGACGGGCAGCATGGCTGGTCTGTGCAGGTGGCATCGTCTGATCGCCAGCATCAGCAACAATCTCCACCTCCTGCTGCAAATGCGGAGGTCTGCTGTATGTAACTGCTGCTGGTGGCTCTGGGGGTCCAGGCACAGTCTGCTGACGGGGCTGAGAATCCTTTTGCGACCGCTCTATAGCCAGGTCCGCGGACAACTGATCGATTCTGGATAGAGCGTCCTGGAGCTGCCTAGTAAGCCGCTCCACAGTCGCATCCTGTTCCCTCCTCAGCCTCCGTTCTGTCTCTGCATTTCTCTGCCTCTCATGTCCCAATGCATTCTCCAGCTCAGCAAGTCTGTCAGCATTGCTGGAAACATTTCTATGCATTGTGGACATAGCGGTCTCAGTCCGCCCAAATGCCTCCCTGGTCTGACCTTCCAAATGCGAAACTGCCCTCTGAGATGTTTGGGTAGTATGCTGCACTGCTGATGCCGTCTGATCAGCCAGCACATTCATGGCATGTGCTGTCTGAGCGGCAGTCCCTGCTATCGCCTGTGCAGCTCGCTGCTCGAGATTCTGCATCCCCTGTGCAGCTTCGGTCCTGGAGACCAGGGCACCCTCTGGGTTTCCCAAGACCACTGCCCCCGGCTCGGTCCCGGCAATCAAAATCCTCTGTTGCCGTGCCTCGTATGACGCAGCAATAACTCCCACACGTCCAGCTCCAGCGACAGTCTCCACTGTCCCGTCAATTTCTTCCACACCATCATGGCCGTTCAGCTCCATCAAATCACGATCCGCCATGATTCCACCCACGACACTGATCCGATGATCAACTGTACTGAAACGAAGTCAATCGGCGTAGACCTGATCTCGGGCTACTGAAAATCCATTGAATCCTATCCCCAAGTAGCCAAGCAGCCTTTACCTCCCAACTTAAGTTATCCTGCTTCTACTGGTTTTCAGTAATCACTTTCACACACAGTTACCCCCATTACTCTGCAGGGTGACCTCTCGGTCCACCTGGTAACTTTCCAGAGGGTGCGTCTGTGGCTACTAATGAAAACTTAGTCCCAGCTTCAGCCGAACAACCTAAGAAGGTGTCCCTTGCCTGGGACAAGACCGCTGTAAGAGGTCTGGGTTGGCCTATGGCACCCCCAGCCTGTCTAATATTTGAAGACTCAGCCACCCAAGGTTCCGAAGGGGTGACTGGCCTGTCTACCTCAGGTGGGCAATGGCCTCACCCTCTGACCGGTTCCAGGGGAGATGCTGCCTCTAGGCAGTAGCACTCTGGACCCAATAGGGCCTGCCTATTGCTGTGCTCAATCTCCTCCCCCTTCCCCTAATCAGGCCCCCAATCTTGGTGCAGAGCGGTCAGGTGGTGACCCGCCTGCGGTACCTGCAAAATAAGGTGAAGCAGCAGATGTCCCCTACTTCTAGAGCGGGACCTTCACCCCTATTCTACAGCGGGTGGCACCTGAGGTTGAAGGAATCTTCCAACTGAGGGGTGCTGGCCTTCACGTGTTCGGCTACACGAAGTGCGCCTGGCGCATGCACTGAATCCGCAGCTGAATCCGCGGATCTGGCGATCGCCCAGCGCCGTCGATCCCCGAACACCAATCGCCCAACTGAAAGCTCCTTAGGCTCGCAAAACGACCTCCCGCAGGCACACAGCAAGGCGATTCAGCACCCGCGGAGGTGCTGACCGCTGCCTGGGGTGTTGGAGGCTTCTGGAATCTGCAGCCCTCACAGGCCGCGTGGTCACTCTGTGGTGCTGCGCCTCTCGCTCAGCTCCCGGCTCCGGGCTTCGCGCTCCAAAACGAATTTGTTGCGGCCCCGTCGGCGGCCGCTGGTTTCCGGAGGCGTGGGGGTCGCCCTGCCCTGCGGCTCGGCTGTTGGAGGTCAACCGGCTCTCTCCACCTCGGACGGTGGGCGTATCCGGGGCAGTCGAATCGGCGGTCGCGTGGTGGGCCCAATGCTCGACGGGGATCGATCCCCGGGGCCTGCTGTCGGCGAGTGGTGGCGGCGCAGCGAGGCGGTGGTTCGCTGGCTCGCGGGAGGTCAGAGAGTGGGCCAGAACAGTTACACGGATTCACAGCATGCGCGCGCACATATCGCATGCGCGATGCCCGATCGCGGGTCCATCGCTGTCACATCAAGACAAGACAAGACAAGTGCGCGTCCAGGCACATCATCACCGTCCACCGTTCACCTACGATCGACCCATTGTCCTCTAATTCCAAGCGTCTAACACCCGACCCCCTGGCCCTAAGTACTACGACTTCAGGAGGCCATATCTTCGCCGTTTCTTAACGAAATCGGGCGTTTAAAAGCTCATTGGAACCAGGAAGCTCTTAATAACGTCCCCAAAAGGTCGATTTAGCCAATTACGTAATTATCACTCCAGAAATGTCAAATAAGCCTAACCCCCAAGCAGCCACGTCACAGTCAGTTCGTCAATCGTTATTCTATGATCAGAACGGTCGAATATCCATTCACCACATCCCAACAGAGTCAATCAGTCACGTTCCCATAGACCGTACAAGTTCCTAATCAAAAATAGGCGAAACATCAGGGGTACTTAAAAATTCGCCACAATAGCGGCTGCCTCGTGTGAGGGAATATTGTGACGCCCAGGAAACGATGCCGGGTTGAATTCCTGCGGCGGTGTGGAGGGTGCCAACCGGGTAGTCGCAGCATTGTTCGCACACTCAGGCCTGAATAAGCAAATGTGTGGTCGGTGTGCAACATGAGTCCACGGGGTGGCACGTTGCTTGAGGTGTGCGCGAGGCCACAGATAAGCGGAGATGGGATGGACTGTACCTCACCGGACAAATTCGCGTGGCAACCAACGACCGCTCTCACACTCCCAGATCCGCCACAGTTGAAGGGCTGCCGATAGGCCGCCAGTTTTATCCTCCGGGTCCTCCTGGCAGGCGCCGTTCTCAACGGCATAGCATTGTTTCTGCCTGCCTCTGGTCAATGGCACGCATCAAAAACCGGGGAGGCGGCTGGGGCACCGAAATACAGGATGGATATAAGGGGCGGCAGCTATGACGACCATGCATCATGCAGGGCGAATGTGTTGACGCTCCAACGGAGGATCAAAGCGGCAAGTGAGGAGAACAGGTGAGAGATAGCAGGGGCAAGATTGCCCCTTGTGAGGGTGCCCATGGCAACCTGAGAGGATTCGGTGCCTCCTGCATCGTCTCCGAAGTTTCCAAACATCGGCAGCGACCACGGGGGCCCCAGGGCCCCTAAATGTGTTAGGCCCTTTAAGGCGATTGGGGCGATTGAGTGTACTTGGGCGCACAATCTCGCGGCACAATGTTCCAGGACACAAATTTGCAAGTATGGAGCCAGGTGGTTGATTGATGGGCAACATTGAACTGGCAATGGGCGGCGGCCGCCTATGACGTTGCCCATGCGCCTTGAACCGGTTTGTGAGAGGCACTTGCCGATCTTCTACCTTGCACAATCCCTCTTAGGCCGCTGTGACCCCTTCTTCACTAACCACTGTTCGGGTCGCCAATTAATAGGCCTCATCAAGAAGTTGGTAAATTAATGAGATCATTCGGCTGGCGACCCGTGAGGCCCAGATATGGTGTAGAGGGGATGTCGGCAGCCTCAGAACCTTCGCCATACTGATGATCATCTAGTAGGTTGGCGCTCAATGAGGCAGAAACCCCAAAACGTCAATCAGGGATGCTCCATAATTTTCTCGCAATCCAAGCCCAAGGCACTCAGAATGCAAAGAGATGACTTGAGTGACAAAGAGAGACCATGGAAGCCTCACTACGTGACCAAAAAACCTAAAGCAATACAGTTGTGATGCCGGACAGAGCTCCAGTACATGGCAGCGCACGTCAAGGGCACACCGGTGTCAGACGCATTTGGAAAACACCGTGAAGTACTGAGAAGCACGCAGGTCGCTGTTGGGCACGTGCGTTTGCTTTGGCAAGGTATACAGCCGTGCATGAATGGGAGCATTAGTCGTAGAAAGGCTTGGCGAGTCGGGCTGCGTCGGTATTTCCCAGCAATGCCCGTTGATCGAGCCGGGATGGCCGTGGCTGGCCATGGTGCTGCCGATGGGGGATGGCAGGCACACGGCCGAATCGCCGATTGAGACGGATCGACGTTGAAGGTGCTGGGGGGTTTTCTGGCGAACAGGCAGACCTTTCAACCTAAGTGGTCGGCTGTGTGGCGGAGCGCCGTGAGTTTGAGCGAGCGTGGGCGCCGTGGATGTGCGGAACGGGAGGTTGCAGGGCTGATGCGAGAAGCATGCAATGTACTGCGGCTGGATTTGTCATCCTGGCATGGTGCTGGAGAATTCTGGCGTCCTGTGGTATGCAAGCTGCTCAGAAATGTGCCCCTAGGTCAGAGCAAGATGATTTGACACGGAAGGCTGGGTGCCATCAGTCAGAAAAGTGGACTTGTGAAAGTTGATGGAATCTGGATTTGAAAGGATCAATCAGTTGCAAGGCAAACTTGTTAAAGAAATCGTTTGCGAAAGATTTAACCTCAAACGGATCTTTAGTGAGCAAGATATGGCATTTTATGTGCGACGGAGCCGTTTTGGATGGAGCGGTGTTGCCCCCTGTGCGACCTGCCATAGGGCGCTGTGGGACAGGGTCAGGAGGAGCGCGTGGAGGCGCCACGTGGTTGTTTGATGGGAATATGCCCCGTGGGGCATTACGTGGTTGCTGACCGCGGGGAGTGTGGTTGTCTGATGGGAATGTGGCCCTTGGGGCATCACGTGGTGGCTGATTGCGGGCAGTGGGGCGTAGCGGGTTGAGCTGCGGTGAAACCACGGGCGTGGCAGAAAGATTCCGCGTATCAAAACAGCGTCTCTTAGGAATGCTGGGTATTTCCCAGAACTTTGGGTGTTACAAGTACTGAGGACGCGGCGAAAGCTGGGGGAACTCTGTATTGTTGCACTCGGCCCGGCAGCTGTAAGAACGGTTGCGTGGCCTTCGCGTGTGCCTCAGCCTGACCGCCTGACTCCCCTGGCCGTGTGCACAACGTTCGCCACAGCCTGAGCGCAATAGCGCTCGACCTTTTCGAAGTCGCGGCCAGTCTGTGCCTTTTCTGAGCCGCTTTCCTTGCCGTTCAAGACCAGCACTGCCAGCGCGCTCGTGCTGCTGGTCAACAGTGACCACCCTTCGCCGCTGCACAGCTTCGTTGAGGCGGAAAGAAGCATCTTTCGTGTATTGTGTCGCCACGCTGCGGACAAGGCTGCCCCAGCGCGTGGGGCTGACCTGTGCCCTGACCTCGCTGAACTTTGGAAGTGACTGCGACCGGTTGTGGCCCTCTGGGGGGCAGTTGTGAGAGGTTCCACGCTTGGCGTTCAGTTGGATGTTTGCCGTTCGTCTGAAGCTTCCCTTCCCGCCGTTGCTATTTCTGTTCGTTGTCATCGCCGCGACAAGCAGTTCTTCGTGAAGAGCCGGTTCGCACGAGGGGCGAAGCTTGTTCGTTGAATGCACCCTCAACGGGCGTGGTGCTGAAGCTGTCGACGTGGCTCAGCTGCTCGTTCAGGTGCGATTAGACTGCGCTATCTCCGGGGATGACGGCTAGAATGGACCGCCGTTCTTTGCGCCAGGGTTTCGCAAGCCATCGGCGACACTCGCCGATCTGCAACAAGCTGCATGCTGTTGGAGTACCGAGCGAATTCACGCTAGGGGCCTGAAGCCAATGGTGGGCACAAATGAACGTGTTTTTCACGTTTCCATTCCGTTTGGGCCCAAACGCCAACGTAACGGGAGTCACACGTTTACGGTCTCGTCTAAAATCTCCAGACGTACTCCATACGTTTGCGCTCCCGTCTTGAAAGTCCGAACATGGGACACACGTTTGAGTTCCCGCTTCAAAGGTCCAAACGTACAACGCACGTTTGCGTTCCGGTTTTGACAGTTCAAACGTATGATGTACCTTTGCCTTTTGTTTGCCACCCAAGTACACTCGTTTTGCTGTCGTGTGTACTTCACAGCTATTTTCTTGCTTCCGCACTGGTCCAGTACTATATGGTTTTATCGATGCCTCTGAGTTAGTTTTTCCATTTAGTTGGGATTGGCTTGTCGGTTCTGCAAGCCTACCAATTGAACAACCCCCTGTTCGGCCAAGCCGACCCTCGTGCGTACACCCAAACGACCCGGTTGCCTGGTGCACGGGTCACAGGGCCAGGAAAGGTGGGCGTTGTGTTGGATTCTCTTTTCATTGGAAGCTTGAGAAAACGCAAACGTCTGCCCAACGTCGGCGCTGACGTTTCCTCAACTCAAACCTGCCGCGCACGTTCACAATCCCGTTCTGAAAATCCGGACTTTGGACACACGTTTGCGATTCTGTTTCAAAAACCGAACGTCATGAACTGCACGGAAACTGACGCTGCGCCTCAACCTGCTGGGGCCGGCACGCGTGGGTGAGTGGGTCGTGGTGGTGTGGGGTAGGGTGGGGATGTGGCGGATTGGAAAATCCGACGGCAAGTGAGCACAGAGCCAGAGGCCAGATCCAGTTCTGCAGAAAAGAACAGTATCTCGGAGAGCAGAAGAGGGGAACGTGCTCTTGTCCGTTGTCCCGGTCGGGTTAACACAACCGACGTCGGTTGGTTGTCGTTGGTCGACCACATGCAAACGACGCCAGCCCTCAACCGCTTGCGATACCAGAGCTCCCGCGCCCTCAGGCACACCTTGAGACAGCGTCCATGATTTCGTGCTTGCCGCCAATGATTTGCTGATCGCTGCAGTCCATTTGTGCGAAATTTTCATTGGTTGCTTGTCCGTGCACCCTCGCTGCTGAAGCCCCGCGCAAGTGACACATTCGTTTCTTCTCATCTGATTTCGATTGTCGTGTTCCGCAGCACCACGAATCTCGCCAAGGCTCACTGGCCCTCCTGGCTGGAAGCGGCGGGGACTCTTCAAAGGCTCAAGGCGCCTATGGTCGTGTTCCAGAGTCACGCAATGGCCGATGGCCAAGAAGTACACATGACGCTCAAGAAGATGGCACAGCCCGACAGGTCTGCTCCCCGCAATTTCGTCAACAGGCCCCACGGATACTCCAAATTCATCTTCATGCATTGCGTCCTTGCTGTTGTTTCATGACAGCAGACAGTTTTTTGCGCGGCCTGTGCCTGCCTCAATAAGTGTATTGTGGAGACAATGGCAACGAGAGACTTTGTCCAGAACAGGCCCAGCAGCTTGTGGTGGTGTAGGGCACCACCAGACAGAAGGGAAAGACATGATTCGGGCACCAGCCAATGCCGATATCTTGAGCAGAAACCACTGACAAGAATGGTTCCTGACGAGCCTCCTCCAATAGGAGGTTCCAAACTCCCATCACCAACAAATTGCCCAGCTGCAACTCCTGACACACATAAATTACAATCGCGTTGCCCACATTCATTCGTCCTCTTTCCGGCTCAGTTTCTAACCAGATGCTGCCCTAAGCACAACTTGCCACCAGCCAACACAACTTGCCACCAGCCAATACCCTCCACCACGAACCAGCCAAGTCCAACAGCCAAACTCATTTCTCTCAGTACTCTATCTCGCAAACTGGTCCTCTCATGTCACGATGCACATTCAACATCTCAAGCCACTTCTCGCAAAGCCTTCCATTCTTCTGAGAAGGGGGTGGCACCTCTGTCATGCTGTGAGGCAGTCAGTCCAGCAGGGCCCCTTCTTCCTTGCAATTCCTGGAGAACTTGGGCGGGTGTGTTGTTGACAAAATCCCATTTTCTTCGCAAAGCCTCGCTTTCATGTTGGCGATAAAACGTTCTGTCTCCTGCCCCTGCCTTGCGAGCAGCCATGCACGCCTTTACATAGTCAAAATATGCAGACACAGTGGAGGCGTACTGCTTCTTCCTGTCAATGTCACGTTCAACATCAAAATCTTCGTTGCAGTCCAGCACGAGTGCAGGGATGCTCGAGATCGCTGCCTTCAACTCATTTGGAACATTGTTCTGGTCGTTCAGTGGCTCAGCACTCAGCACACCCTTTCCTCCAAGCCAAATCACAGATCCCTCCAACTCCTTTGGCAGAGCTGGCAGGTCTGGCGGCTCTGGCGCACGCACGATCTGCGCCTCAGAGCCCTGGCTTCTGGGGTACAGAATGCTCCTCGTCTCGATGGCTTCTCGCTTTGGCACCTTCTCCTGGTAGAACCAGTCCTCGTGCTTCACGTGCAGGCCCTCCAGGTAGCTCAAGTCCACGCCCACCTCTTCCCTTCGCGACCTCCGCCTCAGTCTGTCCAGGCAAGTCGATGGGTCCGCACGCAGGTAGATGAACCCATCAGGCACCAGCCCCGGTACTTCGCGTAGGAAGGGCTGGAACCAGGCATCATACAGTTTCAGGTGGAAGTCGTCCATCCACTTCGCCTCATGCACAGCGCGCACAAAAACAAGGCGGTCGCTGAAGACCGAACGCTCCAGAAGCCTCAGGGGTTTTTCCCCATCATAACTCTGGTGGTTCTGCTTCAGTCTTGTGAGGAAGACGTAGTTCTGAAACTCGTAGGCAAACCTCTTTGGGTCGGAATAGTAGCGATCGAGAAAGTTGTAGTTGGCGTCGTCTCCAACTTTCTGCCACATGTCCACAGGTTCATGCACAACCTGTCTTGCAATACACAGCACAATTAGGTTCCACACAAAAACACAGCATATGTAAATGTTTCAGTCTGAAATATTCTCGGAAGGCTCTGTGCCGCATGTCACAGCAAATTGTTTGGCGAAACTTTGCCACGAAACGGTGGACACAAGTTGGCAAGCGAGCAGTGCGATCCATTCTCATGAGCATGGGCCCATTCCTCCTCGACACACGCAAATTCTAGAGGCGATAGCGGGATATAAATTGCATGGCGGCCACGAACGGAAATAGTCTCTGGCTCTTGCCGCCATCCACAAACCAGCCTCGTCACTGAGCGATGCACCAGCAGATAAACTGAGGAAAGCAGAATGAGCAATGTGCAGATGCAGCCCGAAGGCTCGCCCTTCGGGCAGCACCCCCACCGGTGGCGTCCCAAATCCATCGACGAGCCCCACCTCCACAAGGTCCCTGAGCTCCATGGGCGTGTCCAGCAGGTTGCTCAGGAACGTGCTCTTCCCCGCGCTTATGTTCCCCTCCACGCTGAACGTCACGCGCTCCTTGCTGCTGGCGTTGGCTATGTACGACGCGATCGACGCGCAGTGCCCGCGGTGCCGAATGCCCACGTCCTGCCTCAGGAACTCCGTCAGCTTGTCCTCGTCCCGGTCCAACTGCGTTCGGAACATCGAGTTCAGCGCCGGGATGCTGTCTATCCCCTTGGCCATCAGCAGCGCCTCGTTCTTGGGCCCGATTCCGGGCACTTCCCTCAGCCCGGACGACGTACTCACATCCGCACCCCTGCGGGCACCGCCCTTTCCGGCCACCCCCTTGGGGTTGCGCCTCAAACCAGTGGCAAGCGTGGCCACCATTGCCCTTCTTCCAGGCAGCCTTTTCACCGAGGGCCTGCCGGCGATCACGGCAAACGTCCGCGAGCCCTTGAGGCACCCGCCCGCGCCCACGGGGGCCATAAATGGCCCAAACATCCGGACCATGCGCCGCGGGGACGGCAGGATCGGTGCGAAGCGGGGTAGATGCTAGAACCTGCGATGGTAAGCCGGCGGTGGACTTGGCCTGCCCGGGAAGGGCATTTATGGGCGCCGGCGGCGCGCCCTGCGACACCGGCCGCGGCCCCCGCTCCCCAGCGGGCGAGGGTCGTGGCGACCGTGGCCCCTCTGATGACTGGGCAGGGCCGTGGGCGAGATTTGGATATTGGCGGGGAACGGTCCGCGCCGGGGATAAAGTACCGTAGTATTTTGGTGGCCATAGTACGGTAGTACTTTGGCGGCGGTGGGGTGCGATAGTACTTTGGTGGGTGGAGTCCAGTGCGCCCCTTTGTGCGCAGGGAATAAAGTATGCTGGTGCTTGGGTGGCTGTTGTCCGCTGGCCGTGCTAGGAATAAAGTACTAGGATGTTCTGAGGGCAGCAGTTTTAGGAATTGAGGGAAGAGGTCATTACTTCTGTTGCGGAAACGAGCAGCCCAAGTACATCAAGGGCGGTGGGTCCGCGCTTGCGGTCCCCGGTTTGGAACGGTGCCACACGGGCTGGAAGAGGGGCCGAGTTGCAGCCATGGCGCCCAAAGGCAAAGGTGCGAATAGTACCCTCACACCGCCATTGGTTCCAATCAGAGCATCCCCCAGATCGCAGGCCCTGTCTTCCCCTTGCAGGACGTCGATTGTTCGAATCGTCGTGGGCGTAGTGCCAGCTCTCTTTGACGCTCAGTATCATCCCATCTGGCATCCAATGGCGAGGGTATTTCCGAAAAGCTGGCCCCGCGGAGTTGGCTCACCCTCCGTGTGTGAACGGCGTAGGCAAAGATCCCAAGTCGAAGGCGCAGGCCGCCGCCAAGGCCGCGATGCACGGCACGGTAAAGAGGCGGCTCAAGAAGTACACCAGCGTGACCTTCCACAAGCCCAGGACTCTTAAGATGAGGCCGGACCCAAAATACCCGAGGAACAGGTGATGGTCAGACGTCTCGGCGGATGGCTGCCGCCACCCACCTCCTGTCTTGACAGTGGGGCGTTGCCGAGCGTGGGTGAGCAACTCATGTTCGCTGTCGGCGGCGGTCTAGGGCTCAGTCACAGCACCGAAAAGGGATGCGCAAGGCTGTGAATTTCGTCCTACTCTTTGGAGCCCTTCGCCCTCCTGTTCCAGGGCAAATTCAAAATTGATGGAATGCTGAAGACGAAATTGCACTCCTGCCTGCGCACCCCTGTCAGTGGTTTGTTGTTGTTTTGCAGCTATGTCGTGAATAGGCTGTGCAGCTTCCCTATATCCTGGGCACCGACCTTCTAATCCTGGGCTCCCTGTCTGTGCAGCTTGGGGAAGATGCAGAAACTGGACCACTATGCCATACTGCGGTATCCATTGACGACGGAATCGGCCATGAAGAAGATCGAAGAAAACAATACATTGGTAGGCAGCAAGTCCCTAAAGCAGGCATTTGTCAGTCCAATGGTGTTTTTGTTGCTGTGACCGCAGTCTTGGTCGGCCATTATGCAAAGGCCCATTTTGTGGGCTTTCGTGGCAGTCCCTGAGGGGCGACCCTGTGCGCCACGTGTTCAGTTGGCAGGTTCCAGCGCACGACCACCAGTGTGCTGGATGCTGGAGGTCGCTTTTGTCTGTCTTATGCCAAGGCCTTGAATTGCGCAAATGCGTCACCCTGCCTGCAGCCCCAGAATGTGCCAGCTGGGCATTTACATTCGAATATCCCAGGTGGCAAATGTGGTCTGTCGCACCACCTCCACTGCTTGCAACCCTCCAAGAAACGCTGCACAATGATGTGACGTTCTCCACCCGGATTCGTAGGATGGTGACACAAGTATGGGCGTTTCAGCAAGCTATTGGTCGTCACCAACAACTGTCAAATCAATGAGCCAGCTGACACCTTGCGATGCCAGTTGTAGATCCACAGTGTGGACACGTCCTAGGGCAGAGGACATATAGTCCGTATATATTATGCAAGATTGGCCTTCCTGATGCAGTGCACTCACGTGCAGTACCACTGCCAGTCGCAACTGAAGCATGTATTTGTTCGCACTTGGGTGTTGTATACCCGAGGGCATTCACACAGACGCCCCAGGGGAGCAAAGGCGAGTAGAAGGATTGTGGCCACGCCAAAATGACGGATCTCGGCGATTCAGGTGGTGAACGGTATGTGGTGTCGTGCGTTTGTTCCCAGGTCTTCATCGTGGATATCCGAGCAAACAAGAAGCAGATCAGGGATGCCGTGGAGAAGATGTACGACATTCAAACGAAGAAGATCAACACACTGATTCGCCCCGATGGCCAGAAGAAAGCGTACGTCCGACTAACAGCAGAGAATGACGCCCTTGACGTTGCAAACAAGATCGGGATCATCTGAACAGCACGGTGGAAGGACAGATGTTGGCCTGTGTTTGCAAGAGATTGTTGCTGCGTGGACTCCAGTCGAATTGACTGCCGATACACGTGCCGATCGATGCAACTATCAGTCGGTGCCTATGTTATTATATCCCCTCCACAACGGTGTTTGAGCACCTCCCTTGAGAACGGCCACTGGCATTGCAGGCCGACATCACAGCTCCATTGGGTACCTCTCTGTGTGTGACGCACTGTTTCGAGCTCCAATTCACAGTCAGTGGAACTAACTACACAGGCGCCACACAAAATATGCCAAGCCGAAATGCGGCGCTAAAAGGGGCCCCGACGCTATTCAGAATACGATGTTGGACCGCAGCTGTGCGTATTTCGGCAGCAAAAGGAATACATCCATGGCTGCGCCTTGGGTCTATACTGTCCGGGATTGGGAAGTGTGTGGCACATACTAATGTTGTGGCACATCGATTGGAGCTCCAGGAACCCCAGCTCCTCACCAAACACGACAACGGTTTAACTTGTGCCCAGATGATTGTTGCAACAGCCAGCTGCGTTCCTGCCAGAACATCAGTTGGTGCATGTGTTTCGGCAACTTGCATTTCAGTTCGCTGTGGCACGGACTGGACAACAGTCTTCGAGAGCCCGAGGCAAAATTTTAAACGGATGAAAGACACACGGCGCAACAAAATCTAAAAATCTCCTCACCCCTCAAGCAGGAAAATGTCCCACCCTGCCAAGACACAACAAACTAACCAAGCACTGCCCAGCGCCCTGAGTGTTCCCAAGCCTCTTAAGGACAGAGCACCAGCGCCATTGAGGTCTTGCACAACGTTCGCCGTCTTGTGGCAGCACCTCGGACGTCTTCCAGACGCCCATGCGTCACAATTTCTCACTCAGGTGGGCTTAGCTCCAGCGGCAGGCAGGCGGTTGGCACTCTCCAGGTGCCCGCTCTCAGCTCCTGCAGATGGGTCAATATCAATGTTGATCAGCGAAGGACCCCCGCACTTGAAAGCCTCCTTGCAGGCCGCATCCAGTCCAGAGGCATCGCTCACATGGAAGCCCCTCCCTCCAAAGGCCTCCATCACGAGCTCATATTTGGCGCCAGGCACAAACGCTGTGGGGGCTGGGTCCCTATCCACCCAGCTGTCCTCCACGCCATCGGCATTGGCATTCTTGCGGCGGTCCCCACCATACACACCGCCATTGTTGAAGACAAGGATACAAACGCTGAGCTTAAACCTGCAAATGGTTTCGCATTCCAAGCCACTGAAACCGAAGGCAGAGTCGCCCTCGCAGGCCACAACCAGCCGCTCTGGATTGCACAATGCTGCCGCCACAGCATAGCCCAGCCCAAGACCCATCGTGCCATGTGTGCCTGCATCGAGCCGCGAGCGAGGCGTTTCGTGCGAAAGGACTGTCCTTGAAAAGTCCATCGTGTTTGCGCCTTCTGATACAATTACAGGATCGATGTGGAGACTGTGCAGGCTTCGCCGGATCACCCCCAGTGCCGTGTAGAAATCCAAAGGGTACTTTTCGACAAGCAGCTTTGCGTTCAAGGACTCTGTTCTCGTAGCTGCAAGTTGTGCAAGCTTGTCCTGCCACTCTTTCCACTGTGGCATCGCTTCCGATCCAGATGCAGACCATTGCGTCAGCAGCTGCCCACAAACCGTGGCCGCGTCACCATTGAGCGCCACCTGCGGTTGCCGGAGTTCTAGCTCGTCGGTGCTTACATCCACAAGGATGAACTTACAGTTCGCATCCCACCGCGGCGGTTCCCCATAGTGCAGCATCCAGTTCAGCCTTGCACCAACAACAAGGGCAACGTCGCACTCTCGGAGTGCTGCGCTTCGAGCAGCTCCCACGTAAAGAGGGCTGGAGTCCGGAACTACTCCACGCCCCATTGGCGTTGGGAGGAAGGGCAGCGCAAGCTGATCCACAAGCGCACGCAAACTTTCTTCTGCCTGTGAGAGCGCAGCGCCCTTGCCAATGACAAGCAACGGGCGCCTGCCTTGCTTCAGCAGCTCGACAGCACTTTTGACGTCTTTGAGACTTGCGGAACCTCGCATCGCATGGGTCTTCAATATGACAGGCTCACGGGATGGCTTCGTTGCTGGCTGCATCAAAACGTCAGCAGGCACGTCCACATAAACGGCTCCTGGGCAGCCTGTAACGGCTTCCTTCACTACTTTGAGAAGAGCCCCACGAACGTCGACACCCAGTGACAGTTTCACCAGCGCTTTGCAAAAGGGCCGCGCCGCCTGCATCTGATCGCACTCCTGGAAACCCCCCTTGCCCACATTCTGAGTTGAAGTGGACCCCGCCAACATTATCAACGGCCACCTGTTTGCTTGTGCATGGTTCAGGGCTGCAAGGCCATTGACTGCGCCTGGACCTGACACAGTGAGCAGCACTGCTGGCGTGCCAGTGAGATAGCCACAGCACGCTGCAGCAAAGCCAGCTGCCTGCTCGTTCCGAAAGCCAACAAAGCGGATTCCCGCAGCCTGGGCCGCAGTTGCTAGCGGAGTCACAGGAATGCCAACGACGCCGAACATATAGCGAATGCCAAAGGCTGCTAGGCTCTGTGCAATGGCCACATAGCCGAGCGATTGGAGCTGTGGCCTCCCTGCAACTGGCTCACCTTGTGATGAGAAATGCTTGGCGACATGTCGGCGCTGTATCTTGCCTGTGGCCGTCCGTGGCAGCTCGGTGGCGATGAAGAGCTTCTTTGGCAACTTCATGGCTGCCAGGTGCTCTCCCACATAGGAGATGATCTCTTCACTGGTTGCTGCGCAGTCGGGTTTGAGGACAACAGCAGCATTCACCTCCTCCCCATACTTTTCATCTGGGACCCCAAACGCGACAGCCTCTCCAATCGCTGGGTGGCGCAACAGTGCGGCATCCACCTCAAGTGGAGAGATCTTCTCTCCCCCACGGTTGATTAGCTCCTTGATGCGACCCGTTAGAGTAAGGTAGCCGTCTTCACTGAGGTGCCCCTGATCGCCGGTGTGGAACCAGCCACCAGCGAAGCCATCCTCATTCGCTTTTGGGTTGTTCACGTAGCCCTTGGTTACATTTTCTCCCCGAATGCAGACCTCGCCCACCGTGCCCGCAGGCACCAATTGATTTTGGGCATCGAGAATCGCAACCTCGACATTGACCCCCCTGTGCAGGCGCACAGAGGCTCAGATCCCACCCCAGCCACCCAGTTCTGGGGAAGCCATCGATGCACAGGCAACGTCCCACGTGGAACAGTCATCAGCAGCCAGGCCAGTGGTCCAGGCATTCGATGTGCCCTGCTCAGTTGGCAATGAATCCCGACCAGCATTTGCGCCTAGAAACGCGTAAACGAAAGGGCACACAAGCGCGGCCAGGAAGGGCACAACTTAACTTGACGGCCCGCGCAACGCAAGCGCCGCGCTCACCTGCCCACTGTGCCCGCTCGATGGTCCCCATACTTCGGCAATGGATTGGACGTCATTTGGTGCGCGGCCTCGGTCATGGCGTACGCCTCGAGCACCGGCGCGCCGAACCTGCTCTCCAGCCGCTCCAGCACCGCCGGCGCCAGCGCCGCGGAGCAGCTCCGGATGAACCGCAGCCTGGGCGGGTTGTCCGCCGGGTAGTCCTGCTCTGCACGCATCAGCAGGATCTGGTGGATGGTGGGCACGGCGGTGTACCAAGTCACCCCGTTGGCCACCACGTCCCTCCAGAAGCTGCTGGCCGAGAACTTGCCACCCTCCGGCAGCACCACAGTCCCGCCGGCCGCCAGGCTCGTCAGCAGGCCCGCCATCATGCCATGCACGTGGAACATGGGCATCACCAGCAGCGTGGTGTCCGCGTCGCAGAGGTCGTAAGTCGCGGCGATGTTGCGCAGGGACGCCGCCACGTTGGCCTGCGTCAGGGGCACCAGCTTGGGCCGCGCCGTGGTGCCGCTGGTGTGCAGCAGCACCGCAACGTCCTCCGGCTCCGCCACCTCCTCCCCACATCCACTCGTCGTGTCCCCTTCAGGCGCCATCCTTGGACAGATCTCCTCGAGAGTCAATTTTTCTGCTCCGGGTGGAAAATCTGGCCGCCAAACGCCCAGGCCCAGACTCTTGGCCGCGGCCTCCGCGTCCGGGCATCCCCCGGATGGCAGCACTACCCCCACGGCGCCCGCGTCGCTCATCTCGAAATCGAACTCCGCCTGCTTGAGCGACGGGTTGAGCGGGGCCACCGCGATCCCCGCGGAGAGTGCCCCGATGAAAATGCATGCCGCCTCTGCGCAATTGGGCGCCACGGCCGCCACGACGTCGCCCCTGCGCAGGCCGATCGAATGCAATGCGGCTGCCCCGGCCTCGCACAGCGTGTGCGTCGTCCACGGGGGGCCGCCGCCGGGAGGCACCAGCTTGCCGCCACCGCGCTTCACGGCGCCGCCGGCGGTCGCCATGGTCGCGAGCGGTGGTGTCTCAGGGGCGACGCGCCTCGGGCTCCGCCACACGCTGTCGGCGTTGGAGCAGGTCGCCTGCCCGCCGCTTTTGGCGCCAGTCGTCTTGTGTGACTCATCTTGTGGTCTACGCAGCGGCAATGGCATCGTCACCATCATCGGGGGCATTGTGCAGTTTGTCGCGCAGGCTGGCGGACGGGCACCCAGAACTGCCCACAGCAGCCCGTTCTGGTGACTTTTTTCGCCTGCCGTGGCCGGTTGCTGCTGGCAGTGCGCACCCCAGCGGCCTCGCGAGGCACTGGGTGGCACCCGTTCGTGCTCGGGCGCAGTCCGCTGGAGCACACGTCCTGTTCCTGATCCTGCGCGGGAGGCGCCACGGCACAGGTGCGCGGGGCACGCGTGTTTCTTCCCGTTGTCTTTTTGATGCGGTCGCTGGTGGGCTCGTGCAAGTGATCTTTGGCGCCTCTGTGTCGCGAGCGGACCGCGCCTCACCGCGCATGCGGCCCCGGCTCCCCTCCGTCCATGCAACAACGACTTTGACGCCGGTTCCGACCTCCTTCCTCGGTTTTCGCGCATCGCCTTGCCCCTGTGGCAAGGCATGAAATTTCGGGATGTGTGGATGCCCGAGCGCTGGATACCCGGGGGCATTCGGTTTGCTCATTTTCCGGTGGGTCAGTGTCTGGCTGTTGCACCAGTAGGAACCTGCAGTTCGCGTTTGCCTTGCTGGCTTCTGCCGGCACGCCGCGAGGCAGGCTTCGCCGTTACTGAGCCTCCGATTGACGTGGGGGCCGTGCAACTGATCAGGACCCGTGTGGGCAGCCCGGGCGGGTGCATTTGCCTTTCGAAGGATCCCAAGTGTTCTGGGAAGCTGCGTGCATGGCGACTGAGTGCCGTGTGCCCTGCAGTGCCAGCAATGGCGGATGAGGAGATGTTCGCCGATCTTCTGTCCGGCTTCCAGCCGGCAAGGAAGCCGGAGGAGGAGGAGCCGCCCATGCCATCGATGAACCAAGTTCGCAAGGGCAAGAGCGACGCCTGCATCACGGTTCAGCAGTCGTCTGAACACATTGGGCAGAAGATGCCTCCCCTGATTCAGCCCCTGAAGAGGGATGAGGTGGAGCGGATCGTGCGGGATGTCACGAGAAAGGTTATGTTCGAGAGCCTGGGGGCTCTGACCAGCACGCTTAGGACGTGCCTGGGGGACTTGTCCGAGCGGCTGGGCAGGGTGGAAGAGGAGTGCAAACAGGTGAAGGCCGCGGTGGAGGTGTCCCGCGGGGACGCCACACAGGGGAGCGGGAGCGCGATTCTCAAACTGGACGGCCTGGCCGTGGCGGTGAGGGACCAGGGCCTGCACCTGCAGCGCGTGCTTGACAAGCAGGAGTTGGTTGATGCGCACATGATGCTGGCCAACCTTCAACAGGAGAAAGGGGGTGGCAAGGAAGCGAAGAAGGAGTGCAAGGATGCTGGCGAGAGTGCTGACCACAAGGAGCGTATATCTGTGAAGACTGGCAAGAAAGATGCACCATCCAACGAGCAGCCCAATCCTCCAGCGCAACCTGTGACTCCACCGTCGTCTGTTCCATCTGCAGCCGGAAGTCAGCCAGTTGCCAAGGTGGTGCAGCAGCAGCAGTCGTCGCAGCCAGCCACCCAATCTGTTCCCCAGCCGGTTGCCCAGCCAGTTGCCAAGCCGGTGGTCCAGCCAGTCGCCCAGGCGGTGGCCCAGCCGGTAGCCCAGCCTGTGGCCCAGCTGCCTGCCCAGCCAGTGGCCCAACCAGTGGCCCAACCAGCGGCCCAGCCGGTGGCCCAGCCAGTGGCCCAGCCGGTGGCCCAACCAGTGCAAAAGACAGTGGCCCCCCCACCTCAACACCAGCCGGCCTCGCCCCACGTCGCTGCCCCAGCCCCCGTCCATCCCCCTCCCCAGCATGCACCTCAGCAGGCCATGCAAACACCGGTGGCGCAGATGCCGCCCCCACCACCTCCTCCAGCTCCGGTGTATGGAGCGCCTTCTGCTGGGCCCATGCAGGCTGCCCCTCCGCTTGCCCACCAGCAGATGCCAGCGTCATTCCCGCCACAGGTTTCTCAACAGATGGGCATGCCTGCATCTGGACCACCGCAAATGCAGCCTCCCCCTCAAGTTGGCCCCCCGCGTGGGTCCCCCCAGATATACCAGTCCCCGTCCATCTCTCAACATCAGCGCATGCCCCAAGCAACCCCACAGCAGATGGGCCTTCCAGCAGGAGCCTTGCCGCTTCAGCATGGATATTCGCTTGGCATGCCACCCCCACAGCCAACCCCAGGACCTCCGCAGGAGCCTTCACAATTTTCGATGCCCCTGACGTCAGCGCGCTCTGGAGGAGCTCCCGCCTATCCCCAGCTAAACGCGGGAATGGGCAGGACAGGGATGGCACCTCCCCTTTCTGGCCGGCCTGGCTTGGGGATCGGGCAAGGGCAGCCACCGCCAATGGGAGGCCCACCAGGTGGACCTCCTGGGAGCCAATTCGAGGCCAGGACAACCACTCAGTCCGTTCCTCTGGAACAGGTGATAAACGATGTTACTGCCATGGGCTTTGATCGCACCCGGGTGAGGTCAATCGTAACAGACATGGTGAACCAAGGGAAGTCTGTGGACTTGAACGTTGTCTTGGACACACTCACCAGGTTCTGAATGGTGCGTGGAGGCAGGAGCAACAGTGCACTTGTGCTACTGCACAGCGAGGGTTGCGGTGCTGTGGAAGTGGCTGGGTGCCATGGGGGTTGGGTTGGACTGGTGCTGCTGGACTGACTGTGATTGGTGGTGTGCAGTGAAGTGTATCAGCAGCGCATCGTGTTTGCAAGCTGGAAGGATGTGGGTGTGCGAGAATAAGGAGCAAACACTGCCCTCTGTTGCACTAGACATGAACCTTTGTGATGCTTTGCAGCTCGTAGGATCTGACTGTTGAACACATTCAACCAAAGCGTGCCAGGTGCTGCTGATCACAGTGACGTTGGAGCCCTGGTGGTGCTGTTCCATAATTTACTTGTGGAGCGCCAACAACCCACGACTCCGAACTGTGTGGTTGCATTCGAGGTGCTGCCCGGGCTGTCCAGCAGTTTTCCAGCATTCTGGTCAGCCCCGCAAGTGCTACTGCGCTGTTTTCCGTGGGATGAACGTGAATCATATCATTTATCCATGTTCGGAATGCGCTCGCACGCCCTGGCCACCGACCTTGGCGTGCAGCACGACCTCGATTGCCACGGTTGCCGAATAGTTCGGCCGTCTTGCACCACGACGAGTGTTAATTTGCGCACGCAAATGAACACACTGACGCATGCTGCGTTGATGTCAAGTAAAACATTGTAGGCCTTTAGTTGCTCGGTTTTCGAGCTCTTGTGGAATCTTGTTGTCCCCGCCATTCCGCTGCTCAGATCAACCCAATGCTTCCACCAGCACGCCGATAGAGGGCAACTCAGTGACCCCTCAATGCTATGACTCGAAGCCAAGAATTCCACAACGAACACTGGACTATAGACAACGCAGCAGCAAGCCTGCGCAAGTGATATCCAAGTCATGCTGGTCCCTAAAATAATAGTAGGTAATATAATAGCTACAATAATATGCAAAAAGCATCCCACAGACTGCCCCGACCTGAGTGCTATAGTTTACCCCTGCAAGCACAAGCAATCGTTTGTAAAGTTGGTGGCACCTATTGAGTTCAGCAAAAAGTCCGCGATATTCCAATTGCCATACTCCTAAGTATGTAAAGACGGCCTATCCGTCCATTCATTGATGTCTCAATCATCGAGGACGGATCGAAGATTCAGCTTGAAGCCATGCAGCCTCTCAATGCGACTCTGCACCATGTCAATCATCTGATGGCAGGCGGGCCTCAGTCGCCAAAATTTATTCCCAGTCTTCTTGAACAAGTTCAGACATTCCAAGAGCACCTCGTCCCAAGGGTCATGTTGGGACAGCCACTCCGCAACGTGGGCAACAAATTTCTCGAGACGTTCACCCAGTGGGGTTGTGCAGGGAGAAGAGCCTTGTGTGGTCACTGTGGTGGCTGAAGGTTGTTCGCGTTCAAATGCGGCAAACCCTTCCAACAATGACTTCACTTCATCCACACCAACACCACGTTCACCGCTTAAGGGGATTCGCGTGCTCAGTGATGTCTCATCCTCCGCATCAGTGGTGCACGAATTTAACTTGCATGCGCTGCCCGGCGCACGTGCTGCCGTTGCCTCCGCACCATCAGCAGCGCCATTGGAGGCATCACAGAAGGGCGGCACTCGAGCATTCCCCTCCACCAGGAACCCGTTGCGCGTCTTTGGCAGGCCTTCCACAACCTCCTGCCGAAGAGTCGCCGGCAGCTCTGCCAAAATAATCGGATCCACCTGAGTGAGCGTCATGCTCCCCGTCTTCGTCAACCCGCACTTTCGATCCTCGTTGATCAGCTTGTTCCATATGCCCTCGTCCAGTCGCATTTTTTTGGGCGCTTTGTTCCTTTGCAGACCCCCCGTTCCTCTGCCCCTCCTGCCCCGTCCCCGCTTCCTCCTCACAGGGCTGCGACCAGCACGGCTGACTGTGTATGCATTCTCAATCTCCCGTTTAACTACTAGGGGAAGCGCGTCCAACACAGCCTCGTCCAGCTGGGATGCCGGGGGCAGTGCGTTTACGCCACCACTGCTGGCGGTGAGATTGGTGCGCTCAGCGCCACATCCCTTGCTACCGCTGCCCACCAAATCGGCTGGTTTGTCGCCGCTTGTCATGTCACACACATCCCGGGATCCTGTGCAACGGCCCCAGTTTGCTTCTGCTGGGCGCACATTTGCTTCTCCATCACCCTGGTTCACCTGTGCTGCTGAAGCAGCCCGCCCAGAATTCTCCGCTCCGATATTCGCCTGCTGCGAAGCCCCATGGTCAGAGTCGCAACCAGTTTCTACGTCAACTGCAACAGGATCAACGGCAGTGCCATTTTCCCTGAGACCTTCATGAGCTGCATCGCTCGCTGCACATCCCAAACTGTCTTCAATGGACGCCCTCAGTTTCCATAGCTTACACACATCATAGACGTTTTCTGGAATAGGACCATGCACCGCTGGATGCCCTCCTTTCATCTCGCCTTTAGCTTCACTTTTTGATGCCCCACAAGTCTTGGATTCAGGACTATCCACGGTTGGCACTGACCTTCGTCCGTTGGCTTCCTTCCTCGCCTGAACGTCGAATTTCATCCAAGGGTGTGGCTTCTTGGTATCAAAGGCGTAATTGGGCATTGGGGCTTCTGCCTTTGAGGGAGCAGGTGCTGATGGGCGGGCATGAATTGATGACGCGTCGGTGTCCAGCTTCGACAGCTACAGAAACGTCATCCCGCATAATCAGAGCTTCAAAGTGATCCAAGCAGCACTCTTGCAAGATGCTGGTCCATATGTTGATACACAGAACGGTTGCGCATCTTTGAGAAGCTTTGTTTGAACTTCTCTTGGTCTCCAGAAATTCTGTGTTTGTCTGTTTCAGGCGTTCTTGCAAGGGCTGTTGCCTTTTCCAGGCGACAACGTCACGCACATGGCCTCTGCCAACGACCCTGGCTCGTCATGCAATTGACACAGGCAGTAGCGATTGTACCAATTTCACTAAAGTAGGGCTCGAAGCTGTCCATGTGGCAAGAACCTGTTCCACAAGTAGCTGCCATGGTGCATCTGGTGAGGATGGACATAGTGCTGCTGTCTGCATGCTGTAACAGCACCTCAGATCGTATGCCATTCTCTTCTTTAATGTCTCACTGACTAGAAGAAACAAGGTGAACAGAGCAGCACTGAGCTTACCGTTATGCCAATGCCCCGGATCTCTTGCGGTGGCACTCGCAGTGCCTTCAGCAGTGTGAGAGCGCGTTCAAAAATATCTTGATGCTCATCGAAGAAGTCGCCAGCTGTGAGGCTCCGGCTCAGATTGTCACAAATGCCATGGCCAAGAAACTTTCCAGGTTCAGGTGCCCCAACACGACGCCGTTTCATCTACAGCAGTAACACAATCATTCACTTGGGCATCGGATGCTAAAGACAGCAATCTGCAGCCACAATCTGGGCGTGGGTGTGCTGCAGAGGCAATTGTCCTGCGCTCGCTAGTATCCCTTTCATCCTGCTTGCACAAGAGGTCCCACCAATGTAGGGCAACTGTATGTCCATTAAGCAACCTAACTAGAATAAGCTGGAGTTGAAGTCATGACGCAGTTGTCCACAACTGAGACAAGAGTCGTGCCCAGCGACGTGGAATCGTGCAAATCCATTGGGCAAATGGGAACAACACAACAGTGCTGTTATCTGTGTTCCACAGATTGCATACATCACAAGGTGGGACACACTCTGAGGAGTTCAGCATGCACCTTGAGGGTTATGCAGCGCCCACGAACACCTGCTTGCTTGAGACGATCGCTAACCTCCCGCGCCATCTGTTTGAGGAAAGTCTCTGCAGCACTGAAATCTGAGAAACGTATGCCCCAGCTGCATTCAGCACCGATGGACTTGCGACCCTGCAAGGATGAGAACAGCCAACCACAACATGGTGTTCAAAGGCAGACAGGAGCAGGAGAAGCAACACTGCACAGGATCTGCAGTGAACAGTGCCGAGCTGGTCAGGCAACATGCATTCAGGTATGGTGCAAATTCATGCTGCAGCCCTTAGTCAACCTTGCTTCAAGGTCGAAGCATAGTCGCTGGGGCTTTCCATGACATAATGTTGCCAATTTGACTTTCAAATCACTGTGTGTTTGCAGCGTGGGATCTAGTTTGAAGATTTGTTGTCCCACTGTGCCTACATGTCCGAAGTCCATTTGTCCAAAACACCAAAAACAAGACCCTTGCATCAGGGGAGGTGAGACAGGCACAGCATCAACCAAGCTATGTTAGCTCGTGTTCCACTGCGACCACTAGAACCAAATCCTTCCCAACTTGAACCATGTAAAAATGGCACATCTTGTGTAGTTTGACAAAGGTGAATCCTCGATCACTGTTTAGAGCACCCTCCACACCAGAAAAGCTGGGCCATTTCTTTGATGGGACTCAACCAGGAGATAAGAGAAACTGAGGCAAACAGTTGCCAAGGGTACATACGACGAGAAACACGAGAAACATGGCATACATGTAACAGCAAGAAACGGTGAAGGATACGCATGTGGCTTACGTAGTTCCAGAGGTTACCAACAATTGAGCTTCAAATTTCAGTCCCAGGCTAGTGGACAACTCTCTTGCAAGCCATTTTGTGCCAACCAGAAGCACTACCACTGGAGTGATGCAATTGCATGCAGTTCAAGTTTATTGCAAATAGTTGCAAATACACTGCAACTGGCGTTCATGATGTGCAGGTCACTGATGATAAAACAACAAAGGAAGCCACAAACACCTGGCATCGGCTGGTGGCCCAACAACAATTGCAGTAAGCGTAACTCGTCTGTGCCCTGCACTTCAGATTTGGCCCCCCCTGGACAAAAGGTATACCTGGGGTGGGGTGACTTCTCTAGGATCGATGCCATGTGCATAATCCCACACCATGCTGCCAGTTTTCTGTCCAAGCTTCTGCTGCAAAACAGGTTTGGACAAGGACCAAACCTGGCAGATTTCCTCAACACCCATAGCTGCCAGCCGCTTCTGAAGGGACCAGCCAACACCTTTGAAGCACATGAAATCAAACTCAAAAACAGATAAGTGGGAGACAAATAGTTAGTTGACGTGCTTGCACACTGAAGTGCTGCCTTCGAACAGAGTTTTCTGTTGGGAATATTACCACTAGATCAGTTACTCAACAGGATTTTCGTGAAGAATCCAGCACTGATGAACTGCCAATATCCAGAAGTTTGTTATTGCTTTTAACCACCTCACCTGGGATGTCGGAGACAGACTTTCCAGCCAGGAACTGCATCGCATCCTTTTGTGCAACCCTGAGCTGTCCATTAGGTTTTGCTAACTTGGTGGCCAAACGCGCCAGCAACAGATTGGGTCCTATTCCGGAACTTGCTCTGCAGCCAGTCTCGAGTTCGATGGATGCCCGAAGCCTTTGGGCGATGTCTTCAGGGTCTCCTAGGCCCGTGATATCCAGGTAAGCCTCGTCACAGGAGATGGGCTGCACACAGGCTGTGTGTTGCAGGCAGAGTCGGTACACCTGCCAAGCAATGTCTGGCAGAGTAAGCACACTAGAACAGGAAGCAGCAAATACAGCAGTGGCCTCACCTGCTAAGCTCTGTACCACACATGTGGGAATTAACCAAACCAACCCCTCAAAGGGACACAAAGGGAACCCAATGGCACAGCCCAAATGGCAAATTTTCACAAAGTGTGCTGAGGTCTATGCAACAGCAGAATCCCTGTATTTTGAAACTCAATCTGCTGTCATACAACAAGACTCCTGCAACAAGGGGGACATTCTTTGAACCATTCTGGCTCTGGCACCGATTAGTGAACAGGACTCTACAGGAACAGGGCAGTTCCAAGCATATAATAACTGTTGGCAAGAAGCCAATGCTTTCATTGCTCTTCTCTGTCCCGATCTACTTTAGATCTTTGCATGTTTAACGTCAAAATGGCTGCTACAGCCACCTTTCCACAAGAAACAACAGCCACCCAGATGTAAATCAGATGCATGAGGCGATAGACAATCTTTCATAGGTGGTGAACATACAGTTCACTGTATCAGCATCCAGCAGACAGCCTGCACTCCTGCAGGCACCAAGAGTCACAGAGGTGCTTGTGCTACAGATGCTGCGAATTGTATACTTGGGGCTCTGCTCCTTAGTGCCTGAGGGCATTGCTTCTGCACCCAAAGGGTAGATAAAGACAACAAAGGCACCTCCACACCTGTGGATTACAACTTCAGGGACAAGGGGCTCCACAGGAAGGAAAAGAAGGGAGAAGCTTATAATCACAAAGTGACAATCCAATGCTGCACACCTTCTCTGAGATGCTCTGATACTTCTCAAATTCGTATGGCACAACGATGAGCTCTGGACAAAGCTCTTTGGCCTTTGCAATGAACGTGCCAGCTTGTATCCCAAATGCACGTGCCTCATAGTTTGCAGCTGACACCTCTGCTGTGCCTTTTGAGCTGTTGGAGTGGCACACGGCCAATGGTTTCCCTTGCAATTCTGGGTTGCCCACAGCAGCAGCTGATGCAAAAAAACAGTCCATATCCAGGTGAATTATCGACCTTTCTGGAGACCCACCTGCAACAACCCACCCACAACAACCTAGGTGCGCAGGAAATGCTGACAATAGTGGCCCACAAATGACCTGTGATGATGACGAGTAGTGAAAAGGAGGCAGTGACTATCTTGAATGAGCAGGAAGTGGCAAGAGCAAATGCAATGGATTGCACTTTAGGCAATATTCCTAAACCCCATGGCCATCGTTGAGACAGTTACAAAACAACTACCAGCAGTAGTATACAACGGTACACGTAGTACTAGTATACGGCACAACACGCAGGAGCCAACAACAGTTCCCACTCGCTTGATGCTCCAGCCACACCTTCACGTTTTGATTTGCCCTTTGAAGGCATCGGCGCTGTGCTCACAAGCTGAGCAGCCAGTGTCTCTATTCTGTTTCGCCAGGTCCCTATGAAATGCAGCCGTGACGAGTTGAAGAACGTTTCCATGAACTGGGGTCCAGCTCTTGACGATTGCACAGGGCCCTTTAGGAGATCACAGGCAGCACGCTTGGCTGCTGCAATCTCCTGCGCCCGCTGCAAGCTGGAATCGTTTCCAGGCTCTAGGCATGCCTTACTCTCACTGGGCAACTGCAAACATGGCCCTGCGGAAGGGAAATCCGACATGTGCTCCTCCTCCTGGTCATCAAGGTCATGGGTGTCAGAACTGGCTTGCGTCCCCAGTCCCTGCTCATTTTCCATGTTTGTGTCGCTTGTGGCTGCAGGTTTCGTTGCATCGTTCCCTGGGATAGCAAGCAATTCAGCACCCTCCAGGATCACACCATCATTCACTCCTTCTCCCAAGTCCAAGCCTTGGCCCAACTCTTGTCCAGGATTCACCTCCCGTGAATCGTGAAACGTGTCTGCACATCCTCCAATTGTTCCCCATCCTGCTTGTGGCGCTGGTGCAGAAACTGGCACCTCATCGCGCTGCACAGGAGTCAGACTGCGATCTATTGGCTCCATCCTTGCATCAGGATGCAAACATCCATGATGCTCATCCTCAGCACAAGGATGCGATTCCCTGCAGGTGTCATGCCCTGGCACACCATGAATATGGATGCAAGGTTCCACAGGTTGCCTGTGCTGCTGGCATGGCTGCTGCCTTTTCAAGACAGGATACACTTCATTAGCCTGCAATGTGGGGGCATGGTGAACACTGAAGTTCTTCAACAGTCTTTGGCGTGGATCGTCAAGCCGCTCTAGCCGAAAATCAGTTATCTGCAGCATTGCCATAGCAACATGTGTCAGCTGGTCGGTCGCATCTGGAAGCATAGCTCAAAGGAATTCTCAACATAATTACGGCCAGCAAACTGGCCCTGAGTGCAAGCCCTCTGGGTACCATAGTGCAAATATTCTTGTACCCTTTGTCGCAGTCTTGTGTCTTGGGACCCCAAGGCAAAACACTGTTTCCCCAAGGAGCTAGAATGAACTGAGCATCATCACATTCTTCCATTAGCAACGTGAAGACATGTGGAGGCTCATCAGCTCTTCATTCAGAACTGTCCACTATCGCATGTCTTGCATAAGCTCATCAGTACATCGATCAGACATTTCCACATATTTCAGGGAACACGCAGACCCATCAGCATACCAATCAGAATGTCCACCAATTTCATGTGTGCTTACTGGAAGAACAGTCCCTGCATTGATGGAAGAAGTGATCCACTCTGGTCTCACAAATGGAACAGGGTCCCTCTGCAACCTGAATTGCTTGATCTTTGTGTCAGGCAAGTTGCTGCACACAATGTGTGTGACCCGGGACCTGCTGTAGTAATTTTCGAAGCCCCCGCCATGAATGGCCATCAGTTGTTTGAGTTCCTGTACAGTGCAGGCATGAAAGACTTCCAAATTATGGCTGCAACTCATGCACCCTGTGCTCCATGCCATGTAAACGTGATGAAAACAGTGGTCATTTTGCTGAAATTCTGGCTCTTCAGTACTTTTGTTTCAAGGCTCAGTGTATGCTGACTATCAATAAGTCTAGGATTCCAAAAATACTAGATGGATGCACTTTTCTGTGCAGCGATGGTATGCAACAACAGGGACGAAAATGTGACCTTGCAGTTCCTATAACACTAACACGTCACCTTAGCTGGAGCTGCTGTTTGCACTCTTGAAAATAATGGTTGTGGCATGAACACACAAAACATCAACAAAATTTGCTGCAGAAAGCTACAGCGATTAGGAGAATGAATGAATGTAACCTTGGCGGCAGTATGATAGTACGAAAATTGGTCCTGTAAAGTGCCTTTACTGAAATCAAATTGTTACCCACGGCCTTACACTGCTCGAGGTAAAACACCCCAACAGGTATTAAGTGCAACCGGTTGCCAGGGTGCTGCTTCACCCATTCTCGTTCAGTGAGTCCTGTTGTAGCTGACGTCAAATTGAAGCACCAGAGGCAAATCTCTGCTGTGCTGTATTGCTTGGCCAAATCATTTCTGTTTCTTGCGTTTCACCGCGACGATTGTTTCCGCTAGAGCTGGAGTAAGTCTTGATGCAGCTTTCGGCCGTCATATCCTTCGGTCTCAACGCGCGCAGAGTGCGGGACATGCCATCCGTACCTGATGGGAGGGCACCGTGAAGCCGTTCACGTGGATGGTGACCCCACTGAAAAGATTGCTCCCCACACCCCCGCTGCGGCCGGCGTTATTTTCATGGAACTGCTGGCGGAGTTTCGCGTTCTTGTGCCGCATGTAGTTGCCGAAGTTCCCCCCGTGGCCTTCCTCCGCCACCGAATCGTCCGCCTGCCGCAGAAACTTCCATCGGACATCACTGTCCATCGAACCCCCCTTCAGGGCCACAGCCGCTGACCTCCCGCCGGCAGCCGCGCCAAGAGACCCTCCAGACGCCCTGGCCCGGCCCCCCGGTCGCCATGAACCAAAATTGGCGCGTTCAGGCCGACGAGCGATGCTGTGTGTGCGTGTGTGTGTTTTTTTATTCTCCTTTTTTTAGGGTTTATTTTTCGCAGCATCTTCTTTTTTTGGGTTTTGTGGGTGCTGTGGCTTGCCTGTGCCTCGTGCATATTTCCTTGGTGCACCCAAGTTGGCCGCACCCAGGAAATGCGCACGCAGCAACCGTCCGTGCGGTTAGGTTAGCGTGACCAACGGGCGGTTTTTCTGCGTCACTGGGGGGCGTAACGCGATGCCTGGGCCATGGGGCCCTCACGAAGCACCTACAACCGCGTGACCGCGCGCCTGCAAGGACCCAAAAGCGATGACGCCAGCCCGCCCCATGGACAACCGCACGGCGCGGGGCGCGCCGACCAAACCTGCACAGGCCGCGGCTGGGCGCTACCTTTCCGTTCCGCATCCTTTTCGAGGACAGAGTCGGGAGCCGTCCCTCGCGCGCCGCGCCGTGATGGCCGGGGAGGAGAAGGCCGTCGAGTCGGTCAGGAGCGCGGAAGAGCTCGCGCAGGACTCGATCGCGTGGGCGACGCAGCACGGCCTGGTGGGTTCCGGGGGCGTGCGAGCGGCTGTCGACAATGGCTCACTTGATCGTCGACGGTTTGTGCCTTTGCGCGGATCCTGGCCTGGAACCAGCGTCTTCCCGGATTGAAATTGCCTAGCGCTGCCGATTGTTTCCTCGCCGGCATCGGGGGCGATCTTTCTCCTGCGTCACCGAATCCTGGCTATGTCAAGCAGTTGCAATGTCCACTTAGAATTGGCGTCCAGCGACTTTCGAGCGAAGAAATTAGAGGGGCATTGCAGCGATAAGGGCCATCCAACAACAAGCTAGAACATTCTGGAGGCTTGCCGAAGGGATGCATTAACACTGCAGATCTAACTTCCCGCGGTCCTACGCCAGTTTTCATTTGCGCAATTTTGCTGATTTTCAGACTTCCACTCGCTGGATGTCCATGTGCTTGCAGGTCATGCGCCTTGGAGGTGACTCACCACAGGCTGCTGTTATCCATGCGCCCATGACTCTGCTCCCAACTCCGTTTCCGAAAGAGCCATTTGTGCAGGTACATCTGAATTTGCCCAAGTAGGACTGCTGGATGGTCTGACACAGTGACATTGGTACACAGTGTTTTCCTCTCTTTTTTGGAGAACGGATTGTTCTCAGTGTTGGCATTCCAACTTCTGACTGTACCTAATTGCTTCATGCAGTGCAACTGTTGTGCTGGTGCCACAGGATTGCTGTACACCTTGAGAATGGTCCATTGCTGCCATGTGCAGTTGCAGAATCCCACCCTGAGCACACTTCTTTGATCTTGGCAGTGTTTTTCGATCACCCGACAATGCAATCAATGCAGGAGTCATCCCTCCCCAGCAACAAACACGAAATTGACATGCAAAAGTTGGGTGAGCACTGGCTAAGGTTCGGTGCTGTCCATCCTGGACAGCATTTAACGCAACAATCCATGCTTAGACACTGAGAATCGCTTCAGTGCACTCATGTGATTCCGCTGCCATGAAGTGTTCCCACTGTTCCTGTTACCAGGCTGTGGAGGTCATGCCCATCCTCAACAGGCTTGTGGATGCCGTGAGTCGTGATTCCGCTTTCCTCAAATCTGTGCTGTCATCTGCTGCCCAATATGACGACTTTACTGCCAACCTGTTAGAGTTGAACGACGCGACTATGGCCAGCTCAAGACAAACCGATAGCTCAGAGGTGGTCGTTGGTGTGCATCGGTCTGACTACATGCTGGACGAGCCATCAGGAAAGCTGTTACAGGTTGCACCTCCTGTCTACCTCCTGCCTGCCGCGAACTTGTCCCTGGCAACCCCATGTCCATGAACATCTGTTGTGAGTGCATTTGTCAAAAGCTTCACAAGGTCTGCACTTTTCGTTGGAAGCGATCACAGGAACTGTGCACGTGCCAGCATACAAATGCATGTCCTTTCTTGGTCTTGGAATAATCCCCCTTGTGCTCAGAGTGTTGTGGTTTCTGTGCAATGTTGTGTGCATAGAAATCCACTGTTACAATTAAGCACCTCCGATCGAGATGATAATCGTGCACTGCAGATATTTGCACCTGTTGCCATAGCACCCCTTTTGCAGCTATGTTATGGCAAAACTGGGTTCCTCACACAGCCGCTCCCAGGCACGGGGAGCAAAACCATAACTGGATACATTACAGGACAAGCACACCAATCAAATAGTACTCACTGTGAATGTTCTCAATTAGTAACCACCGCATTCTCTCCATGTTCATTTCACCCTGCGTTAGCACCATGTCCCCTGTGCTCAGCCACACCATGTTCAGCACCATTCCCCCTGTATCTACATGCTTGATTTCTTTGCCCTCACATCAATCATGGTGGATGCAAACAATGCACTCTGGCCTGCTGTTGAAGTTCACATTGTCGATTACCACCTATGCACCTGCCATGTTGTCTCTATGCTTCAATGTGAGAACAGCTGGAGGATTAGAAGTGTTGTTCCCTCCGGTAAGAACATGTGATCATATCGTTGTTGCCATCTTCATATACAGGTGGAGTTGAACACCATTGCCTCATCATTTGGGTCATTGGGCTCGATTGTTAGCCAGCTCCATGCACACAACACAGCCCAACAGGCTGGAATGGTGAGTGGTTGACATTCGTTGTATGTGGATGGATGTGTTGCAACAGCTAACAACAACATAAACACTGCTTGTTGTCAACTGCACTGGGCATTGCTCGTGTCACTGTGCATACTTTTCATATCACTCTTCCCTATCCACTGGAGAAGAGCACACACCATACATTGCTGACACCAGCCCTGTCCTTCAACCCTGTAGACCTGGCTTTCTGTGCTGTGGAACCTCAGAGCGATTCAACCTCATTGCTCAAGAGGCTGGGCAGGGCACAAGTGCATTGTTTGCAGCAAGTCGGAATACCCACCAGTGCTGTTGCTTGCTGAAGCATAAACCGAGCGGCAATGATCCAGCCAGGATCTGTGCTCCTTCTTTTAATACTGTTCCTGATTCTTGGTTTTGGATATCCATCCATTCTGGGAATCCGCCAATAATGGACACTAGGTCTATTTGCAATTTCCCCAGGTACACAAATTCTGCAAATTTAGTTTAAGTCCTTGGCATGTTGTTTGTTGGAATGTGGACCGTGCTGGGGTCTGCTTGGAGGTCCATGTCCAGCCTCCTTTGGTACACACCCACTCACCAGTTTTCATGATGAATGTGGCAGGAAGTATGCATATAGAATTTATGGCCGTATTGTCTGTGACACTGCCCGAATCTGCCATTTCAGTTTGTGTCCTTCTTTCATGGCCCTTCTTGCATGTGTTGAGAATACTCAGGAAAATTGAGCAGGCAGATATGTTGACATGACATGCAATAAATTAGCTGGGATTGTGTTCAAGAGGTGAATTGTACCAAGTAGATGTGTTGAAGCTTGCAGTGTGCTGGCCATCGCCATCTCATTGGCTTGGTGGAAGTATCTATTAGCATATTCACCAATATACATTGCCCACAGTGTTCATGCACACTGTCAATCTACATGTTAACCATCTGTGCTCATTGGCTGGCCGGTGTGTTTCCAGGGTCCAGATGGGGTACCCGCCAATGCAGCTCTTGCGGAATGTGTTATAGCGCTTGCCACAGCCTACAATGCAGTGGATCTTGAGCACAGCGTGGTTCTCATGGTTGTCGAGTCTGATGAGCAGAATTATTACGACCAACAGGTGAGGCCAAGTTGACTCCACTTTTGTGGCACTATGATCAAATTTGTGGCAACTGCAACATATTTTTGGCTCACAGCATATGTCTTTATGGTGTGCAGTGGATCGCCAGCCAGTTGTGGGATGTCTACAGCATCCGGACCGTCCGTAAAACGCTGGCAGACATTGCCAGTGAAGGGAATCTGGACGACTCGGGGAACTTAAGGTTCGATGCATTCTTTCATGACATTTCCTTGTTGATTGTGTGAAACATGCAGGAACATCTTGAATTTCTGACACATTGCAACTGGTTTGCACATGCCATATGCTGCAGACCAGTGTGGTTGTTTCATTTCCCCTGTTGTTTGCATTCAATAGCTCATGCTAACCATCTTAGTTTCGCATACACAGCTGTGTGGATTGCCCTTATCCATCATCCTATTGATCCTGTCCGATGCAGTCAATCATTGTGGTTACTGTCAGGTTTGCCTCCACCTTGTGCTGCCATTTGGCTGTGCACAGCTATCTGCTCTGCAAGTTCCCAATGCCATTGCAGCCAACAGGAACCTGGCCATGTTCTGAAGCACGACAACTTGAGAGTTACCAACTCAGATAATTGGAACGAACCAACCCGTGCATTTAGTCAAGATTTATGAGCTTCTAAGGCCACCTCAGATTTCTGAATCTTTGTTCTTTGAGATTTTGCACTCCTGTTCATGCAATCAGTCTTGTGGGATTCGTGTCACTTTGCACTTTTGTGTGAGGTGGTACAATGCCAAAACTCATCGGTTAAGATGGCAGCGACAGATGTGAATTTGATGTTGATACTACGGAACAAGCAAAGGGTAGGAGTGCATTGGATGCTTTGTTAAACAGCGATCCGACATATTCGCAAGCCGAGAATTCACATTGGGACCTTTCTGCCCTGGTCTCCTTCTGTACACTAACAAGCTGCTACGCTTGCTACTGAATGTGGCAGGTGTGGCGATCATTGTGTTGCAGTTGCTTATTTCCGGTCTGGCTACTCACCAGACCACTACCCAACCAGTCGGCAATGGGATGGCAGACGTCTCATTGAGTCCAGCACAGCAGCTAAGTGCCCAACAGTAGCATACCACCTTGCAGGTACCAAAAAAGTCCAACAGCAGCTGGCCAGACCAGGTGAGTCAGGAGCCTCTGTCAATAGTGTGAACAGTTGGGGACTGTCAATGTTGCATGGAAGGAAGGGTGGGATGGCTCATGTGGAGAAGGACTGCTTAGCTGCCCAAGTCAATATTCACCACTGTTTGTTCAGGCAAGCCATCAAAGGGCTAAGAAAGGAAGCCACAAGTTGCACACTGGAGGGCATCATTGCCATTGTATATGTGGAGTGCCTTGCAGTTTGGATAACATTTGTGTGAGGCTCAGCGACATGATCTCTTGAAGTGGATGCAAGATGAGCGTCTTTTCCACTCAGCAATGGAGAGCAGTGCCATATGCACAGGACTTGTCTCAGAGAGGTCCAGCCCTGCAGAACGTTGAAGGTTGCCACCGCTGCTGATGTTGTAGAAGTTTCTATATTGTGTGTAGAGAAGATGCCGTCACTGGTGGCCATTGAATTTCATAGCTGCTTTTGCATGCTGTGCCAGGTGTATTGGAACAATTCTTGGAGGAAGAAGATGCTTTCCACGTCAGAAAATTCTTTGCTGGATTGTGGGGTCTGGAGGATTTATCAGATCCAGAAACCCAGCGGACAGTGCAGGAGGCCATAAGTCATCCTGAGAAATTTGTCTTGAAGCCCCAGAGAGAAGGCGGAGGGAACAACCTTTATGGTGTGTTGTAGTCACTGGACGTTCATTGAAGCTACAGGCGATGGGCATTTGCTACCAATTGCTCATAGCAGCATCTCTCCTCTTTGCATTTCGTCTGAAAATAACTTCAGCTTTCATTCTAAAATACCCATAGAGCTTAGTACAAGCATATATTCATGATATGAATAACTGGTATGAATTTCAGAACTGATGTGGATTCCATCAGTTGGAGCTTATTCAAATCCCATTGCTGAGCCCCGCAATCCGAAACACAGTGCCATGGCCTTCCTCCACCACCAGCCACAGTCACTGGCCTGCGGATGTGCAGTGCAGCACTGTTAACGGACGACAGCAGGTACTCCCTTTCGGCGCATTGTTGTGACTTATGTATCGAGTTTTTGTCCGGGGCCTTGTGGCTTTTGAAGAGAGGGGCAGAGTGCATTGTGAACGCTCAAGCGAGTTGTGCAATGCAGTGGAACGGGTCGCTCGGCCAACCTATCTTTTGCACTTTGTGAAATGTTGGCGGTGCACAACTCGCTCACGGTATTGTTTTGTGCATGTGTCCCAAAGGCGTCCGAAAAGAAGGCACTTGGTGGGAAACAGACACACATACAAAACTTGTTTGGAACACATAATTGTCCCAAAAAACTGACGAGTAGCTATGTAGCTATGTGGGTGCACTGCCAGGTGTGTTTGTCCCAAATGAGGTCAATGCTGAACCCCAAATGCATGCTTACCAGTGCAATCATTCTGAAATGGCAAATGGACAGCAACATGTACTGGCAAACACATGAAATGCGTGGAATATTGAAAGAAGACAAGTCATATGCTGGGAGTGTTCTAAATTGCAGCTTGATTCTATAATACAACCATACAGCACCGCATGGAAATGCACGACCCAAGTTTGACTTCGTATACCATTAGTGGTAATCTTGCAACACGCTTTGCCAAGTGCTATGTGTAGCATTTTTCCCTCTTCATGCACCCACGACAGGTTCTGTCAGAACCCCATTAGCTGGACTGTGCTTTTGCCTCGTGCTCAATTAGGTGCAGATGCTGCGCGGGTGTTGTCAAGAAACAAGGATTTGGCAGCGTACATTCTGATGCAGCGAATTCAGCCGCCTGTCAACTCT
>CAJHUC010001745.1:0-14756 GCA_905146915.1 Ostreobium quekettii
TAGACATCCGCGTGGGTGGACTGCCCGTGGGGGATGATGGGAATGTTAGATTAGAGCAGTTGTGGGACATAGAGGGCAGTGGTTTGGTTATGCATTCACCCACTGCAGTATCTGTTCTTTTGGGCAAATCGGTTTTTGTTCCTCCCCGCGAGTGGAAATGCATCTACTTGCCCTTCAAGGCCGTTGCAACAGGTGGTGTATCAATCTTTTGTGGTTTACAGCGGACTGGTCTTATTTCTGGACTTTCGGTAACAAAAGGTGGTCAATTACGAGTAAACGTGTGGAATGCCCTTGATGAGGCGGTGTATTTGACCGCCAAGACCATCATGGCTAATGTAGTAGGTGCCACGGTGACGGTCAAGAGATTTGGGCAGGAAGAGATGCCGGTAACTAAGAGGAAAAGAAATGTGAATGGGGTGACTGTCCAGCGGGTTAGTACGAAGGTGACAGCGGAAGTAATCAAAAATAGAATCATGAAGAAGTTCCCAACCGTTGGGGATTTATCTTCACACCCTGTGTATCCCAAGATGCGGAAATTGGAGGTGAAGGCATCAGAGATTAAGTGGAAAGAACCTCCAGATAGGGGTGTAAGGACGCAATACCTAGTGGAAAATGTTGCAGACAGGAAAATAGTGGACCAATTGTTAGATGATTATGTGAAAAGGGGGTATTTGGAGCGTTGCTCGTGTGGGGAAGATGTATACCTCAGTCCTTTGTTGCCTATCCGGAAGCCAAACGGGAGCTACCGTTTCACAAACGATTTCAGAAAGCTTAATACCTATTTCCCTTCTACTGGGACGACACAAGTGGACGTGTGGCGCAAGATGTGGGAGTCGCGCCCGGAGTGGAAGTGGTATATGAAGGTAGACTTGAAGGACGGCTTCTTTGGGATACCTGTGGATAGGAAGCTTTCGCGTTTGTTTGGTTTTTCGTACGGCAGCAAAAGGTATCGTTGGACTCGCCTACCCCAGGGTTGGAAATGGTCGTCTATTTTATTTTGTGACCGTGTGGCAGAAATTCTAGAGGGGTGTTTCTGTCCGCAGTATAGTGACGATGTCTTTATAGGGGCGGAGACACCAGAGCTTCTCTTAGCCAAGGCGGAACAAGTCTTTCAGCGGTTTGCGGAATACGGGGTGAAGGTAAACTTTGATAAAGTGGAATGGTTGACCCCGAAGATTAAGTTCCTAGGCTACGAGATAGAAGGGGGTAGGATGTTGCTTCGGGGGTATCTTGAGGAGAAAGCGAAGGATATTGGCGACATAAGAACGGTCAGGGATCTAGAAAGGCACATAGGAGTTCTCTCATACGCTAGGAGGTGTGTGAGGGATGTTGAGCTGATTCTGGCGCCCCTTAGGTTGGATCTCAAAGCATTGAAAAGGGGGCATTTGACAGACTTAGAGTTGGATGCGATTCGTGGGAGAGTTATTCAGGCGTTTGGGAAAGCTCTCTGCAGTTCTATTTGGCTCACTTTGCCAGGAACCGAAGCTGAAAAGTTCGTGTTTGTTATGGAATCTGACTGGAGCCAGGTTCACTGTGGTTATATGTTGTTTGCATGCAAAGGTACAGGAAGGCGCTTGGTGGATATTGGTAGCAAAATGATGCAAGCACATGTTTCTTCGTATCTTGGGGAGCTTTCAGCGATTAAGTGGGCGTGTGTTTGGACGAAAGCATACAGGGGGAGTGTTCCATTCGTCATCAAGTCAGATAACCATGGACTAGTTACTCGGGCCAAGTCGGGGAATGTCTTTGATATGGACATTCGCTCGTATGGCAAATGGGCGTGGCTAATTGCCAATGAGCCAGGCTTCACCTTAGAATTTGTGCCAGGTTCGGAGAATATGGGTGCTGATTTGTTGAGTCGGCCGGGAAGGAGGATAACGCGATGCTCAAAGGATCAAGAGGATGCAAGTGAAATGGACGTAGAGGAGACAAGTGATGGTTTGGAACCAATGGATAGTATGGATAAGGAGGAAGCGGTGGTGTCGGTAGTTTGTTGGCCGAAGGATAGGGGAGTAAAAGGTTCAACGCTTGCTAGTTCAATGGGATCGCGACCTGTTGGACAAGTTCGTCGGTTTAGGCGGAAGCAAGTGAAGGTGTTATGTGCTTTGAGGTCACAGGATGGAACAATGAGAATGGTGACTCAAGCATTTGCCGTTGGAGCTAAGACTCCTTGGAGGATTGGTAGGACTATGTTCCCAAAGCTCTGTGAGTCTGACGATGCAGTTGACTGGGAGAGTGATAAAGACTGGGAGGAAACAAAAGTGGCGGACAGTCTTGCTCATGGGTTAACTGTAAATAGTCTGCAAGAGAGGGAAGGTGGACAGGAATTCGGTCCGTCCACTCAATATAGTCTGGATGATTTGGTCAAGGAAATCCGCACTGAGCATGAAGAGTTTCATTGGGGTCCTTTCAAGGTCTATCAGGAGTTGAGGTTGCGTGGAATCCAAGCACCCATGAGATTGGTGCAAAAGGTTTGCAATGGTTGTGAAGTTTGTGCTAGGTATCGTGAGAAAGTACCAAGAAGAAAGTGGGGACAGCCACCCTTTTCTCTCGTCCCAGGGCACACCGTGTATGCAGATGTTGTGGGACCAGTTGTGACCGGTTTAGGTAACTTTAAATATTTGCATTGTATGGTAGACAGTGCTACGAGGATGGGAGATGTGCTCCCTTTGAAGGCGGTGAAGGGTGCGGGTGTTGTGCGGGCGCTTGAACAGTGGCAACGGAGGCATGGGAAGATTTCAGTATTGGTAACTGATAATGCCTCGTACTATGCCTCTAGATTGGTTGCAAGGTGGTGTGAGACTCAGAATGTGAGCCATCGGTTTATACCCCCGTACCGGCATCAAAGTGTTGGTTTAATCGAACGGTTTCAGCGGACCTTTGTGGATAGACTACGGAAGCTGAAATATGCACTGGGTGGTTCTTGGACAAAGCATGTCCCGCTTGCACTAGAGGCAATAAACTTTGCAAGGCATAGCACTACAGGTCAGGCACCGGTGGACCTTTGGCATGCCTCCCCAGGGGAGCTGCAACGGGCTCAGGAGAGAACTAGAGAGCTTCGAATAGCCCGGAACAAGCGGCGGAGAACTAGACCAGTGCATTTTTATCCTGGCCAGCCGGTGTTGGTTTATGATGAATTGGCAGCGCAAAGGCGAGGTGACAAATTCAGTCCAGTATGGAAGGGACCGTATCAACTAGTGTGCCGAACACAGGGTTCATATTGGAAGGCTCGAAAACTCGGTGATGGTGATGCTCTCACAGTGGAGCCCGGTCGTAGACCAAAACTTGTCTTCCATGAAGATCAGTTACAAGCTTTTGATGCGGCCTACCAGTGGACTGGACGGCAATATTCGCAGTGACTACTGGGGAATTGATGCTTTCGGAGTTTGCGCAGGGTAAGCTGGTGTGCCCATGTTCGATTATAGTCCATTCTGCTCAAGTAAATGGCCACCACTGTAATCGAGAGAAAACCGTAGAGAAAGGAAAGGTCAATGTGCTCAGCAGAAATCACATTGAACCGCATGACATACGGTTACATTTAGCGGTCATGCAGCTGCTGAATGATCAAGGCAAACGTATGCACACTCAGCTTCTCTCCAGTGCACACGAATTGATGCATTTACAGCTGAGATGTCCTCCATCTCGCTGTTTTGCAATGCCGCTCATCAGAACCGTCCAGAATGAGCAACAATGACATTAATTGAAGAGCGCTCTATGGGCGGCACGGACGGCTGTGACTGGGCTGTGAACTGGCCAAGGAAAAGGGCGAAAACTAGTCAGCTGGAGCCGCATGCTGACGGGATACAATACAGTTTGATGGTGATGGAATTTGGGTGTACAGAATTGGGTTTAGTATGCAATTATGGTAGATTGTCCAGTACTATTAGCCGGGGAAAAAGAGGCACGGTGTGTGCAGGGCGTGTGGTGATGGACCCTGAGTGAGAGGTTGGCCGGTTTGTAAGGGCCTTTTGAGTGACTTTCAGAGGGAAAAAGGGCCAATTCCTGACCCGTTTTGGGGAGACCATGAACCGTAGGGGGTGTCCTTGAATGGACCTGAACTTTTGCAAAAGGTCCTAGGACCTTGATGGGACAGGTACTGGCAGGGTATAGGGGTCCAGTGAGGCGTGATGGGACGTTGGGTGCGGCTACTAACAGTACTTTGTGGTTTTGCACCTGTACGGGAGACCGCCCTTTTGATATTTCGTGTAATGTACCGTATGTCGGACGTGACCGCGCCCCCCTGCATCTGGTCCCCGCGGGTTGTGCCTGCGCCCCGCCTACGCCCGCTCTGCCCAGTCTGCTCGGCGCGCCGCAACACCCCAGCCTCCCCGACCGTGCAGGGACCGTCGGAAGCCCTCCCTCGCCATGGCCGAAGCATCCCCACGTTCCGCAGGCGGGTCGAACGTGCTCGCATTCGGTGTGGGCGGACCCTCCGGTTCCGCCATGCTCCATGGCGGAGCGGTGCTTTCTCTCCCTCCGGGGATATTTGTGGATCCGTGCACGCAGGGACGAAGGGGCCCGGGCGAGCCTTTGGTTGGCCCAGACGAAGCGGGTAAAGTGGTGCTCGCGTGCCGCAATGGGCTTGGTGGGGCGGAGGCATGGGCCATGGCCTCCGGCCCCGGAACGCCCCTCTTTTGGATCCACTCCGCTTTTGATGCCACGACTCGGTGGCGAGTAAGACACCTGAACGGCCAACTGTTTGCTGTTCACGCCTACTGAGTTGCGGCGATCCCCAACGTCCGTTTGGGCGATCGACTTCGGCGGAGTGTATTCGCCGCGAATTGGCGAGGCGAAGGAGTTTGGAGCACCTCCGAGCGAGATGCTTGGATGGCCGCCGAGCGCGACGGCCCGGACAGCCCGCCCGCGCCGTTCGCGTGGGCCAGAGAAGGGAGTGTGGGCGGCCTCGCCGAGGGAGACGGGGGGCTGCCGGTGGGGATGGTGGAGCGCGCCACCCGGGCGTACTGGAGGGTGGTCGCCGCGTCGCGTTGGAAAGCTTACGTAACAGCTGAGTGGGAGGTGGAGCTGCCAGGCCCGGAAGGAGGCTGGATGATGCAGGGAATTCAATTGAGGGCACGCATGTCGTACATGGGGGAAAGGGAGGTAGAATGGGTTAGGCAGCCGGGGGACAATACCCACTACGGGACTGTGGGGTGTGATGGGTGTACATGGGATGAAAAATGCATTAGGTGTATTTTTTGTTTGGATAGGGGGATTCTCCCTAATTTGACTTTTCAGGAACCTACAGCACTTAGTTCATCGCAGCGTGAGTGGGAAGAAGATGTACAGCAGTACATCTTCATGAGAGTACTGCCAGGGGGCGCTGGCGGGTGTTGAGTAGTGTTGTAGTGCTCCAAAGTGACTTTTTGAATTGTATTGTGTGACCCTTTGGAAGGGGTCAAAGTGGAGAAGGTCAATGGGAAGTTCTGAGAGGTATTGTGGCCTTTTTCTTGATGTGTCTGTTTGTTTATCCAAGGGTCACTGAAGTGTAGTGCCCTTGGAGCTGGCGGGGGTATTTAGGTGGCGGAGGTTGGGTTGTGAGTGCCTCCCCCCCTCTCTCTCCGCCCCCCACCCGTCCGTTTTTGGTTCTAGCGGTCTGAACGGCGGGTGCTCTGTTGAAAACGGTCGTGCTGTGGGTTGTTGAGGTCGAACGTGGTCGAAGGGGAGCAGCCTTGTAACGAACACTTTCGTTTCCGTGTGTCTTTGTCTCTTGACCCTCCGGATCGATTGCCTTTGGGTTGTGCACCGCTGCACATACCCACAGCTCGTCGCCGAGCTCGTTTTCTGCCTCGTTGACCAGCTGACCCGCGTGCGCCCACGTTGGGCGCTGACTTCGTCGACTCAACGACCCGTCTTCATCGTCCGCTGCTTGGCGAGTGAGTGGAGCGCAGCGCTGGACCGCAGGGAACGAGCATCGACGACATCGGTTTGAGACATCTGGAGAATGGTCAGTACGCTCGTCATACTGAGCTACTGAGCGAGGTGTGGAGCATCGTTTCGCAGTTTGAGCGTGTATTTTCGTGCCTCTCGTCGAGCTGGTCAGCAGTTGCATGTTTCTCGTTGTATGTGAACGGCTAAGGTGAACTTCAACACGAAGTTCAGCTCTGGGGCTGCGCCTCGCTTCGGCAGCGCTCGACCACACCCCAAGTATCCTGTTGGGCTTGAATTTACTTGCTGTGGTGATTCTCGTTGTCCTGTGAGTGTTTATGAGCTAAGTTGGTAAAAAGTGTAGGAGCTGAATGCTCAGAAATTCTGGGCGATTGACAGGGCTGTGATAGTGGCTGTGCTTTTGGTGACTCCCATTGAGCGCATATGGCTGATCGGTGAGTCATATTGCTGTTCCAAAGCGTAGACACCCTCCTGGCGGTGTTTGTCAGCTGTTTGTAACATCATGGCACTCGAACAATATATAAGAAGTTTCATAGGCCTCAAGACCCGTATAAAGGGCATAAGTGACATAAGTAACAACGTGTATTTGGATGAATACCAACATGGTTTAAAAGCAGTGTTCAGGCTGGACGTCAAGAGAGCAAACCCCCCAAACTTGCAACAAGCAATAACTCATGTGCATATGCTTAGGGCTGACGATATCCTTTTTTTGATACATGGAGCTGCAAGGAACTGACAACAAGGACATGTGTCACGACATGTGTCACATGTGCCGAGCGTCGGAACAATGCCAATGGAGGCCGATAACCTCAAGGGCAAGCAACCCCATGGGGTGCAATGCCACCATTGCAAGGGGTATAGGCATATCAATAGAAACTGTGGTGCCAACGTCTGACCCATGGAAAGAGGACGGTCTGCTGAGTTGTGCAAATGATACACCATCACCAACCTGAAGACCTTGAGTTTAGAAGAATATAAACAAGAGTACTATGGGCATGTGTGCACAGCCTCAATCTCTGTACCGCACTAACCGGTACCCGGGGGTATCGACAACCCCCTACGGTAACCGGCCCAAGAGGGCTACGGTTACGATAGTGTAGGGGTTAGAGTTGTTATACCGGCACTAGGGCGGTGGCCACCGGTACCTGGGGTACCCCCAGGTACCGGCACTCGGGTGTGGCCCCAAGTACGTAGTACTTGGGGTCCGGTGCTGGGTCCCGGCTTAATGGCCTTCGAGCGCCCGTACTGGCAGGCTTCTCTCACCCCCTGTTGCGCGCTGCCGCGCAACATATGGTTTCGGAGCCGGGTTCCCGTGAACCCGGCGACCTTTTTCAGCCCCACCCCTCCCTCGCGGTGCGGCCCCTCCCCCTCCGTTGCTGGGCCGCGCCGCCTCCCTTCGATCGCCGGCGTCGCCGAATCCCGGCCATTTTTCGGCCACCCCATCGCCATGTCCGAGGAGGCCACTTCCGGCCAGATCATCGGCGGCGACGGGGACGATCGGCCGCTACCGGCCGTTGCTGCGGTGCCGACGGCGGGCGTGGTTTCCACGCAGCCGATCGCCACGCCCCTCCAGGCCCATTCGGCCGAGGGGGGCACGATTTTCGAATCGGTTGGAGGCGACCTGCCCCCCACCTCCTTCCATTACCGGGCGAGTACACCCCCGCCGGTGCGCCCGCTTGCTGGGGCACCCGATGCTTTGTCTCACAGCCCGAACTGGCCCCCGCGCCCCGCTGCTTTGGGCCCCCCTGCTCTGCCTGATGCCCATGCTTTGGCGGGCCAACTCCTCCCTTTCTTGGAGGAGCATCTCCGCCCTTTGTTGGCGGGAATGGGCTCCTCCAGCAGCCTCCCCCCTTTGCCGCCTGCTGGCTCGATCGTGGCCACCACCACCCCAGCCTCGCTACCGCTGTTTTCGGTGGCTGCTGTGGGCTCCATCTCGGGGCCAGGAATCGCAATTCCGGCCACCGTAATGGCCTCTGTGGCGACCGTCCCTCTGGCCCCCCCCCGCCTTGGGCTTGACGGCGTTTTCTGGCCCTGGGGATCCACTGGCTTTCCAGCTTGGCTCCTTGTTGTCTCCTGCTTCGGGATCCCGAGGAGAGGCTCTGGTTGTGCCCCCCCTCGCTGTTATGCCGCAGGTTGCCCCCCCCTCTCTTGGATCGGCGTCCACCGACGAGCTCTCTCGTCAGGTGGTGTTCCTCCAGGGCCAGCTGTCCGCCCTGGAGGCCTACCCTCGCGGGCCCGCTGCCGGTACCTCCGGATCCCCTCCTCTGCCTCGGGGGGTTCCTTCGCTCCCGACCTTCTCTGGCGATCCCAAGGGCGATCGGTGGGACCAGTTTCTGGTCCACTTCGACGCCCACTGCCGCCTCTGCCACCGCGACCAGGACGACGCCTACCGCATCAACCTGCTCCTGGTCCTTCTCAAGGGGGCAGCTGCGGCCCACTGGCGCCTGCATCTGCAGGCCAATCCCGCTCCCTCTACCTGGGAGGAGGCCCAGGCCATTATGCGATGCGGTCCCTTCGCGCGTCCCCCCACCCTGCTCGGGCTCACCCTCCAGATCCAGGAGTTGGCGGCCCGGCCCCCTGCCACCGTCTTCGAATTTCTCACCCGAATGGACACGCTCTTCGGTGAGCGGGGTGCCGCGGGGGCTGCTGTCCCCGAGATCGACCGGATCTTTTGGATTTACAGCGGCCTCCCTGAGCCGCTCCGCGCGCGTTTGTTGGCTGACCCTGCGGGCCAGGCTTGGGGGGCCCAGTCGCACCAGCAGTTCCGGCAGCTGTTATGGTCGTTCATTCATCACGACCCTGCTCTGGGCCGGATTACCAGTCGTTCTGCTTCTGTTCGTTCTTTGTCTGTGAGTGATCGCCCAGGTGATCGATTCCTGACGGGGCGCAAGCGCCCCTTTGATGGCACGGGGGCTTCCCGCCCTCCACTTCGCAGTCGCCGTGGCTCCGATCTCCCACCTGGGGATTCGGCTGAGGGTGTGCCCCTGGCGGGCCGCCTCCCCCATGCCCTCTGGCTAGCCACCCGCGCCCGGGGTCCACATGGCGCTTGCGTCTGGTGCTGGGAGGAGTACACCCAGCCCCGCAGGCGGAGCGACCCGCCTCATTGCGCCTTCCAGCGGGACCACCGTCGCCGCCTGCCCCCTCCGGACTGGCTGGTGAGTCTCCCTGCCTTTCCCCAGTGGTGCTCTCGGTTATCTGTCCCCCTTGGGCTTGTGGCACCTCTGTTGAGCCCGGGCTTGCCTTCTGCTTCTCTCCCGCCTGCCTTGTCCACGGGCCTCCTTGGCCCTCCGCTCTTGTCTTGTTGTTCTGAGGCGGATCCTCAAGGGGCGCTTGCTTCTTTTTCGCTCCCCCCGCTTCCCCCCTTATCTGCTCTACCTCCCTCTCCGTCTCTCGGGAGTCCGGCGCCCTCTCCCCCGATCCTCGATCTTGTCTCGCGTTTGATCCCGCTCTCCTCTCCCGCGGCCATCTCTTCGGGCCCTGTTGGCTTCCCTGCCGCCCCGGGATCGCCTCCTGCTCTGACCTCCCGCCCTCCCTTGGGGGCCGTATCCTCCTTGGGTAATTCGGGTTCGGACTTCTCGCCTTCGCTCGCGCCCCTTGTGGCCCCCTTGGACCCGCCTCCTTGTGCCGGGCCTTCGGGATCCGCTTCCCCACGATTCCCTCCCGCCTTGCGCGATCTGCCTCTCCTTACGGCGCTCGTTCCCGGCGCGGCCCCCGCGGCCGCTGCTCGCCCTTGGCGCTTGATCCAATCTGATCTGCTCACCCACCACCGCTCCCGCTCGGGTTGTGCGGTCCGGCCCTCCTCGCCTCCCATGCTTCCTGTTTCAGGCTCGGCTTCCTCGCCCGGGCCCTCCCCGGCTCGCCGGGATTGGTGGAATCGCGAGGATCGTGCCATCTTGCGCCCCGAATTTGTGCGCATTGCTCAGCGGGTGGGCCGTTCCTTTACTCTTGATGCCTGCGCCGATCCCCTTGGCCATAATGCCATGGTTCCGAATTTCTGTTCACTCACCCGGGATTTCCTTCGGGAATCTCTGGCGGGTCATCATGTTTGGCTCAATCCCCCGTTCAGCCGCATGGATGAGTTCATCGATCACTATCTTGCTGAGAAGGCCCGCTCCCCTCAGGACACCAGTGCCTGTATCCTGGTGCCGGCTTGGCGCAAGGCCGCGCACCCTGGTCTCCATGGCATGCAGTTGGTGGCTCAATACGAGCAGGGGACGCCCCTGTTTACAGCCCCTTGTACGGATGGTTCACGCACCCCTCTTCCGGGCATCCCGTGGGGGGTGAATGTCTTTTATGACCCTCCTCGCCCCGCCATCTGTTCTGCTCGCCAGACTGATGAGGGCCGCTTGGCCCTTTGCCTTCCGGGTCGCATTGCCGGCGCCCCCGCTCAGTGCCTCCTCGACACAGGCGCCCAGGGTACCCATTACCTCTCGCAACAATTTTGCGAACAAAATGGGATTTCTTACACCCCTCTCACTGGCATCGAGGTGCAGGTGGCTTCTGGCCACACTGCTCCCATCGTGGGGGAGACGGTGCTCTCCGTTCAGATCAAGGCCTATCGGGAACGATTGCGTTGCGTCGTCCTCCCAATGACCCCCGGCATTGATCTGATTCTTGGCGATGGTTGGCTCCTCCACCGTCATGCGACGATCGACTATGGCGCTCGGTCCATCATCTTGCGTGATGACATTCATGACCGCTTCATCACCCTTCAGATGGCCCCGCCTTCGGCGCCCTCTCGCGTCCCTCCCCCCACCTCTGTCCCCTCGGACGCTGCCGACGCTCCGGCCGCTTCGGCCCCCCCGCCCCCCTTGCTGAACTACCTTCAGACCAAGCGGGCTCTGCGGAAACACTGCGCAGCCTTTCTGGCGGTCCTGCGCCCTACCGATCCACTGGATCCGGAGCCCGACGCTCCCGACGCGGCGGCGGAGGATCCGATCATTGCCCCTCCTGCCTCCTCTGACCAAGCTGATCCGGTGCGCATTCAGCGCATTTTGGATCGCTTCCCTGAGGTCTTTAAGGATGCCCTGCCTGGCCTCCCTCCTCATCGTCCGGAGGACGTCACTATTCCCTTGGTTGCGGATGCCGCCCCCGTCAACCGGGCTATGTTTCGCTATTCGCGCCCTGAGCTTGAGGAGATGAAAGCCCAGCTCCAATACCTGGTTGAGCGCCAACTCATTCGCCCCAGCACCAGCCCCTGGGGCTTTCCCGTCCTTTTTGTTCGCAAGGCGAATGGGACGCTTCGCATGTGTGTCGATTACCGGGCCCTGAACAAGTTGACGGTCCATAACCGTTACCCGATCCCTCGGATCGATGACATGTTGAACATGCTTGCTGGAGCCCGGGTCTTTTCCTCCCTGGACTTGATGCAGGGCTATTACCAGGTGCGTATTCAGGATACCGATTGTCCGAAGACGGCCTTCAAGACCCCCTTCGGCAGCTATGAATTTCGGGTCCTCCCGTTCGGTCTCACGAACGCCCCTGCGGTCTTTCAATCGATGATGAACCGCATTTTCGGCCCCTATTTGGGGCAGTTCGTCTTGGTTTACCTGGACGATATTCTGATCTTCTCCCGATCCGCTGAGGAGCATGAGGTCCATCTCACCCAGGTCTTGGAGAAGTTACGCGAGCACCAGCTCATTGCCCGCTTGGAGAAGTGTCGTTTCAACGCCGCCTCCATTCAATACCTGGGTCACATTGTCTCGGCTGATGGCATCCGGGTGAACCCCGCCAAGGTCGCCGCCGTACGTGACTGGCCTCGCCCTCGGACCCCTCGCCAGGTCCGCCAATTCCTTGGGCTCGCCAATTATTTCCGCAAATTCCTTCGCGGTTTTTCCTACATGGTGGGTCCCTTGGTCGCGCTCACCCGAGAGAAGCACGCCTTCCATTGGGATGAGCCCGAGCAGACGGCTTTTGACTGGGTCAAGGAGGCCCTCACCTCAGCCCCCCTTCTCCGCATGCCCGTCTTCTCTCAACCTTTCGAGGTTGTCGCGGATGCCTCGGGTTACGCGCTTGGCGCTGCCCTCCTCCAGGATGGGCAACCCCTTGCGTTTGAATCCCGCAAGCTTGGGAAGGCGGAGGTCAATTACTCCGCCACCGAGCGTGAGCTCCTGGCGGTCGTCCACGCCCTTCGCGTGTGGCGCTGCTTTCTGGAGGGCGCCTCCTTTCGGGTCGTCACGGACCATTGTCCCTTGACGTACCTCAAGTCCCAGGTTCACCTCAGCTCCCGCCAGGCGCGCTGGTCAGAGTTCCTTCAGCAGTTCGACTTTGCGTGGGAATATCGCCCAGGCCGCATCAATTGCGCCGACCCCTTGAGTCGGCATCCCGCTCTTGACCCGACCGACGACTCCTCTGCCGGGCCCGCTTCGCCCGCGGCCGCCACTTTGGCTACCGCTCCTCCGGTTGCCTTCATTGCGGCTTTGTCTCGACCCTCCCGCACCGGTCAGGGTCTCACCGGCCTCGCTCAGGACTTGGCGGATGCCTGCACGACTTACGCTGATCTCCAGCGTGATGCCGCTCGCTATCGGTTGGTCCGTCATGGCGGCCTTTGGTACCACGGCGATCAGGTCTTCGTGCCTCCCTCTATGCATTTACGCATCATGGAGGCGGGTCACTGTCCCTCCTATGCCGGTCACTTCGGGGAGACGAAGACGGTCGACTTATTCACCGTTATTATTACTGGCCCCACAGCCGTCGAGACATTGCGGCGTTCGTGGCAGGATGTCACACCTGCCAAGTCTCCAAGCCTCGGGCCGGTCCCTCCACGGGGGAATTGCAGCCTCTCCCCATTCCGGATCACGAGTGGGCCAGTGTTTCCATGGACTTGATCGTTCAACTCCCTCGGACCACGTCTTTCCCTCACTACGACGCCATCGTCGTTTTTGTGGATCGACTGACCAAAATGGTCCACATTGAGCCCACCCACAGCGCGATTGACGCCGCTGGCCTGGCTGACATCTTCATGGAGCGTGTTCATCGTTACCATGGAATTCCCGAGTCCATCATCTCGGATCGCGGCCCCCAGTTTACTTCGGCCTTCTGGCAGGCTTTATTGGCTCGCCTTAACGTGCAGTCCCACCTCTCCTCTGCCTATCACCCCCAGACTGATGGCCAGACGGAGCGCACGAACCGCACATTGGAAGACATGCTACGGCGGTATATTGGGGCTGCCCATACCGACTGGGATCGCCTCCTCTCTTGCGCTGAATTCGCCATCAACAATGCGAAACAAGAGAGTACCGGTTACTCCCCATTCTTTCTCAACTATGGGCGTCACCCTCAGACCCCTTTTTCTCAGTCGCTGCCTCTCAAACAGCGCACCTCACTGCCCCTTCGCAGCAATGGCCGCGGCCTCCAACGTCGGCCCGCCAAGGCTTGGGCTCAAGCCCACTTGCCTCAGATCCCCGGTGTGCCTGCCTTCCTCCAAGATCGGGAATCCGCGTTACGTCGCGCCAAGCAGTGTTTACAGAATGCCCCACAGCGCATGAAGCACTGGGCCGATCTTCGACGGAAGGCAGAGTCGTTTCAAGTGGGGGATCTGGTGCTTCTGTCCACCCAGAACCTCCACTTGAAACACCCCGGTACCAAGAAGCTCTTGCCCAAGTGGCTGGGCCCATTCCGGATTCAGACGCGCATCAATCCCGTTGCTTTCCGGCTGGATCTGCCTGTCGCCCTGCGCCGGCTGCACCCGGTCTTCCATGTTTCCTTGCTTCATCGGTACATCCAGGGCCACTCGGTGTTGCCTCCTCCCCCTCCCCCGGTGTTATTGGATGAGGAGCTCGAGTATGAGGTCGAGGCCCTCCTCCAGAAGACCATCGTCCGACGTGGTCGCACCAGTCAGCCCTACTACTTGGTTAAATGGAAGGGCTATGATATGGGTCACAATTCCTGGGAACCTCTCCGCAACCTCACCCACTGTGAGGAAGCGTTGCAGCGCTTTGCACTCCAGGCTCAGCAGGACCCTTCGCTGATTCATTCGCCCAAGGAGGCCTTTCAGCCGCCGCTTCGGCGCCCTCCGCCATCTTCGCGCTAGCCCTTGGCTGGTCCCCCTGCTCCTCTTGAGCCCCCATTTTGTGTATTGTTTTGCAGCCCTCGTCTCCGGCTGGATGAGCCTGCTCCCCCCTTCCCCGCTGTTCACCAGGCGGGGGTACTCACGGGACGCTCGATGGATCACTCGCCTGATTTGGCTGGAGCAGCGGGATCCTTGATCCCCCCCTGCCTTCGGGGAGTACCTGGGGGACCTTTCTCCCCTTTCTTTTTCTCTTGCCCTTCCCCTCCTGGCCATTCAGGGGTTGCGGCGCGCATTGGGGACTATTGCGACCCCTATAGGGTGCTCGCATTGTCTCTTCTTGCTTGGTACGGGTTTAGAGGCCGGTGTTGTAGGGTTCTCCACGGATTCTCGGAGGGGGGATGTGCTGGACATGCCACCCCCTCCCTTGTTCCTCACTCTTTGTTACGCCTCTTGCCCATCTTGGGGGGGTGCAGTTTCGACTGTACTCCCCTATGTGTGTGTGCCTCTCTTGTCCCGGGCCTTCCCGGGAACCGCCTACGCCTTCTTCTGGGTTCCCCGTGGTTGCCTCTATTCGGAGTCCCTCTATACCGTGAGCTCCCAGGCCACTACGCCCAGCCTTGTCCGACGCATCCTTATTACCCACCTCCTTTGGGTTCAGCACATCACTGGTGCAAAATGTCATTTCACCGTTGCACACCACGCTGTTTCCCTCGCGGCTCCTTCCCGCGCTCTCTCTGGTGTTCGTCGCCCCCACACTCTCTTCGCCCCCCGCCCCTTCGGCGGGCTACTGGCGCCCCTTCCCCCCCCCCCCGCTCATAGTCCCTCCCGCTTCTCGCATCAGATTGCCCAGTCCGACCTT
>CAJHUC010001746.1:0-59336 GCA_905146915.1 Ostreobium quekettii
TAATTGGCGACCCGAACAGTGTGGGTGTGGGGTGTGGATTTGGGTAGGTGAGTGGGAGAGAGGGGGCGGGTGTGGCTGTGTGTGTGTGGGGGGTCAGCTGCCACCACATTGAACCTAAGCGTAAAAATTCAAAATAGTGTCTTCCCTAAGTTCGACACAATTAGCCATTCCTCGCCATTTTTGAATTTCTTAGTTGATTTCAATCTGGTGTGGACACGTCGGTGGTACTAATCATCACCATACAACACGGCATCGTGTATTAAAAATGCCCCTGTCCAATTCCATGTGGGTCGTCGATCCCCGGCGTTCTTGCGTTGGGCTTATTCCTGATCCATTCCAAGAATTTAGGCAAAAACCTGTTGCCGACAACAAATAGACAATATTTCATCCTCTCAAGAGTTTGGCATCAGTATTGCCATGCCTTCGTGGACCATCTCCACTATCTGAATTCCTGCATTTCAACGACTGTTCGCCTCATTCCAGGACGTCTCTGCAGCTGGCGTATGTATGAGCAGCCTTCCGAACATTTTCAAGTCTGCCGAGTAGACGCACCTGTAATGACAGCGGTGTCTCCTGGCCAATGGTCGCAACCTTCGTTCGACTCTTGCAGACACGCAAAATGTTGCAGTGAGCCCCAGTCCTTTGGACTATGTCAAACCATTTCCCGATAAGAATAGCCGAAATTTTCTGAAAGTATGTGACTTATGTGGGGATTGAGGATGGCCATGTATCGTGATTTCATATGATGTGGGCATACGACAAGAATGCTTTGTGAATGAGATAACAATCAAGATATGCGGATTGAATAGTGCGACGATAATGAAATGATGTGATGCGAATCTGCACCTGTAAATTCGGTAGGCCTTGATGCAGTGTTGATGGAATTTTTGACGCAACGGGGTCATTGAAGCAACGGCTAGCAACGTTGGGCCAATGCCTATGGAGCAGCGGTTCGCAGCAACTAGGGCTCGTCAACGACCCGGCAAAGTGTCTTTCGGGAATATTGCAGCAATGCACCTGGCGTACTTCCACTCCATCAACGTTGCCTTAACGTTGAATCAATGGCCTGGCATGCCAGCGCCGCATCAGGGATGATTGCCACATTGACGGCCAAGGTTGCATCAATACCGCAGCACATCAATACTGTAACGAGGCGAATTGCAGCAAGGGTCGGCAACTCACCAGCACGTCTGGTGTGACTGGTTTTGAACATCCCCTCAGTCGTTGGCTGAGTGCTGCCCGACGTCATGGCCTGGCGCCACAGCCCCTTTCGGCCGGCGTCGCGCACTTCATCAGTTGTCGATGGCTGGCTCCTTGCATCTATGCCACCAGGCACCGACGTTGGCATCAGATCAACATTGGGCCGGCTCAACGTTGTCCAACTTGTGCAACGTCAAGGCGGCCTGTCCTCGCTCAAGCGCTCGCAACCATGTTCTTACAGCAAGATTTGCACAACATTTGCCATCAGACTCCTTGGCCAACAGCGAATTGATGGCGAACTTTGAGATCGCCAGCGGGCGCATGCGCTCTGACGGGGATAGTTTTTGCTAGGGAAAAAAGCGCCAAACAGCACTTTTTGCAAACACACATAAAGCACATTTCACCAAAGTTCTGCACGCTGGGAACACAAAAATAACAGAAACCCGTAAACTTTGTACACGTTTTGAACACATGTCATTTGGCCCTTTTTCTCAGTGTTTATGCGCCCGGCCGTTGCGCCCGTCACCTGCTTCGACTGGCCTCTTTCCTTGGATGGGCGGGCGACGCGTCCCCCTGGCCAGCCCGCGAGTCCCAGTCGCAGGCAACGCCCTGGGCGCCCAACGCCGTGAATACCGCAGCCGGCGCAATGTCTGATGTTACATGGGCCGTGGGCATTCACGTGATGCTGTTGTCCCGGCGGCCACACGCCAAGTCGCGCCGCTTTGTACTTCAACCAACCCTTCAACCGGACACCATGATCTGCTGGTGACGACGAGCATCACACGGCCTTACACACGCGCAGCTTAGGCCCTGGCATATGACATGTAACACCACTAGCGATTTGAAAGCGACTATGAAAGTCCGTCAATACCACGACACTAGAAGTTTGCAATGAGTGTCAACATGCTTGGTATCCAATGTATGACGAGGAGGTGGAGCAGAGACGATGGGAATTTGTCCTGACTTGACTGCACGGGTTTCTCTTGTACCAAATTCGAGGTACGCCGGGAAAGGGTCCCACAGCACATCCATTGTGTATGTGTTATGTGCGATGGTTTGTCGTTTTTCTTTTGTTGCCGGGCGGAGGAACACTGCGGGGGAGGGGGCCAAACAAAACCAAGCCTCCATTTGCCTGCATGGAGGATAAAATATCAAGAGGCCTGGGTGTCCATGTCTCTTGATACGGATGTCGACCACCCACACGGGTATCCATATACGATATCCATGCAACCATCCACTGACGGTCGTCATCGCTAGGAGTCCTCCAACAAGAAAAATAGTTTACTATCAGATGACGGGTGATCACGAAAATCATGCCAACCAGCAATCGCCAGCGGGCGACGGCCTCAGTGATTATCAAGAATCGGCCCTACAATCCCTGTGACTTGGCTGCTTGGGGTTAGGCAGTTATTGACATTTCTGGAGTGAGAATTACGTAATTGGGTAATCAACCTTTTGGGGGTGTTGTTTAGAGCTTCTTGGTTCCAACGCGCCTTTAAACGCCCAAATCCGTTAAGAAACGGCGAAGTTACGGCCTCCTGAATTTGCAGTACTTAGGGGAAAGGGGTCGGGTGTTAGACGCTTGGAATTAGAGGACAATGGGTCGATCGTAGGTGAGCGGTGGATGGTGACTTGGTGCCTGGACGTGCACATAAGTTGTCTTGTCTTGATGTGACAGCGATGGACCCACGATCGGGCATCGCGCATGCGATATGTGTGTGCGTATGCTATGAAACAGTGTAACCGTTCTGGCCCACTCTCTGGCCTCCCGTGAGCCAGCGAACCACCACACCGCTGCGCCGCCACCTCTCGCCGACAGCAGGCCCCGGGGATCGATCCCCGTCAAGCATTGGGCCCACCACGCGACCTCGCAATCGACTAACCCGATTACGCGCACTGTCCGAGGTGGAGAGGCCAGCCGACCTCCAACGGCTAAGCTGCAGGGCAAGGCGACCCTAGAGCCTCCGGAAACCAGAAGCTGCTGACGGGCCGCAACAACCCCCTATCTTTGCAAACTGGCGATCGACCGCTACTAGGAGCTAAAATTGATCTAATGTGAAGATCAGCACCTAGGCATGCTATGAACCCCTTAGAGCCAAGCAGAGGAAGGAGATTTGGACACACAGCTCCTACCTGGCAAATCATCACCGGGGATTACACCCCACTCACAGATTTAGAGCTTCCTTTCCAAAGGAATCGGCTTGCCCACACTCGATTCACGAGGCGTATGTCCGTTGCACCAGTCACAACTCAGGCGTGAATTACAAACTGGGGGCAGCTACATCGCATACATCTGCCACATTTATGCAAAAGGAGTCCAAATGTCGTATACAACAACTGTACAAGGCCCTTCCCACCACAAAAAATCCCCAATGGGCCACTTCACCCGGGCTCCAACTATCGTCTCCTAGGATTCACCTATTTGTGTCACCTCAACGTACCACCCCACTTACTATCCAACATACCCCAAAGAATGCTAAGAACATATGATACCTACGACAGCGTCAAAGCCTCTCAATCAAAAAACAAAAAGACCATATCAATAGCTTAGCTCTAGCCTAGAGGGCCATGCCATGTCTGCTGACTCCCGCCAGCCCATAACCTTCAATCCTCATCACCACACGCTCTACCTCCTCAACTCCAGCTGTCCCATCATCAGCCCCAGCCGGCATCTCCCGCCTTCACCGCCACCAGCCTCACCCATGCTTCTCCACACTGAGGGGAGGCTCCTGCTTGACTTCTGGCTTTGACTTGTGTTGACTTGTATCCATGAATCCATCCGTGGGCTTCAACCCGCACAATATCGTGTTTTATCTGCATCTGAATCTTCTGTACTCGCTTGTTCCAATTATCAATTGCTCTTTAGAGTGCTAGTGAGTCTAGATTCCTCTTTGGTAGTTTAGGGGGAAGATTCACCAATATATTCCACTCAGTGTAAAGCGTCTTCAGGTGGCCATTGTGTGCATATCTTCCTCCAAGCTCAGAAACCTAACATGATGCTGGAGAAAATCCCCCATGAACTTTGGCATGGTTTTCGGTTAATATGGGGTGGTGCGCCCGCCGAGGCGCCCGATGTGGCTAAAGGGCCCCCTACGCCGAATGGCCGGTGGGCTTTCTGGGGCGCTCGTGTGTTTGCATGCGCAATATGGGCCCAGGCCTATGGAATGGCTGGGCGCGGGGCGGCCGTACACGCAGTGGGTGCATACAGCACCTTGCGACCTGCGGGTGTAGCCGCGGGGAAGCGAGTGGGCACTGGATGGAATTATAGGCTGTCATGTGGGGTCGGTCATATGACCCCTACATGCAGCGGTACACAACTAACAGGATGTATAGAATGTATCCATATCGATAGTATCTTATCCCCGAGTATGGTGGGGACCAGACCTTAAGTGCTTGAATATCTATAAGTTATAACTCCACTACCGCTGACCTATTTGGGATGATTCAAGAACCTATGGAAAGCTAGCAATCTCCTCTGTCCAAAATAGGTACAATCTCATGTCCATTATCAATTCCCAGTACATAATTGAGTAAACCGGCTACCCTTTAGTACTTTACACAACAACCTTCCTCCGGGCATTCTGGATGTCCTCCTCAACCAGCTCCAATGCACGCCATACGACTGGCTTGTTTTCAAGGCGATGAAGCACAGAGGATTCCACGTCCCGATGTGTAGCCAGCCATATAGGCTTCGTGCCCATGTAACACATGACCTCCTTGCATGAGGATTTTGCTTTGGATGATGGGGGCAACATCCCCATGCTCACTGTCATATGAAAAGACCCCGCCACTTGCTTCACGATATTGTATATGCATTAGTCTGCCTACATGAATTTCTTTCAGACCTTCAACGGCGCCCTCTAGAGGTCATTGGCTCACTTTCATGATTTGTCAAAGGCCGTCTCCCCAGCCGCATTTGCCCAACTGCCCCAATTCTGGGCATTGCTAGTAGCGCCAGCTAGAACTCCTCCAACTGATTGAAAACCTCCTTGACATCGTTCATGAGGGGCAGGGCTTGTGCACGCCTCCATTCAAGGATTTGCACAGTGCTCGTTGGCGCTCCTTTGCTGCGTATGAATGGCTGTATGGTTGGACATGGTAGGCCAGTTCCCTTGCAATTGTAATCCGCAATCGGCATGTCCTTGTACATAGACTCGCTGTACCTAATACTCACAACATCCCTGACATTTGCATATTCTGTCATTAAAATCCTTGAGGGGTTATCCCTCTAAATGACCTGCCCAAATGGTTCTGCCCACAAGCAATATCAAATCAGTCCTTTATATCCCATCCACACTGGTATGTTTGTTGTGGTCCATATTTTACGACCAACATGAACCCACCACAATCCAGGGAATCACTTGAAACCTCATAAACTTAGTACCAAACAGCTGTAAATCAAATACGCCATTCAGTCGCCTCCTACACTAATAACCAGATTTAATTCATAATCACCCATAGGCAGATTGCATTGCAGTCGCTTCAATGGTCATGCCCTCTATGGTAACATTATCATACAGGGTGCAATGACAGCGCCTGATACTGCCACTGATATTCTCAATTCTTCACTTCCCCCACACACATTTGCATCTCCCACGGAGTCATCGCCTGGGCTCACGTCCCTTGGGCCCTCGCACCCATCACTCCCTATCGTGCCCCAAGCCCCCCTGGGTCTTTGGGCCAGTGAGTCTCCTTCCCTCGGGCCCTGCCGCAAACCTACATCGGACAAATCGGCGAGCAGCCCTTCCTCCATAAACCCACTAGCTCAGCTCGTCAGGAAAAGCTCTCCCCACTCAGTGCAGATGCTCAAACTGCCATGTCTCTCCAGCCAGGGTTGTGGCCATTTGATATGGGGGCAAACACATGTAGGCCCCCCCGGGCAGAAAACCAATTGGGCAGAAACAGAAGTCTAGGGGAGGTAGAAGTGGCCCCCTCTGTCTGTCCACAACAGAATTTGGTTGGCTTCATTAAATTCCGTACAGTCAACGGAATCCGTGAGCGGGCCACAGAGAGAAAAAAGTATCTAACACAAACGGGCGGGGCCATGCTGATGTCAGCATAGACAGCTACAGAAATCCACACAACCTTCGAGAATGGAACCACATGTTACAGAATTTATGCTGCAGCCCATGGATGACAGGCCCCCCATAACGGAACTGCTGACCGGACCACAGAGGTCGACAGAATTCCATCAACATTCACAAAGCAACACAGACCTTTCAAACATATTAAGGCCTAGTACAAGAATTCCAACGGAATGGCGGACGTGGGGCACGATTGCCTGGGGTTTTGGTGGATTTGGCAGTGCACACTGCTCGCCCCCGTGGCACATCCATGTGCCCCTTCAAATTGTTGTTGTCCATTAAGCAGGCAGAATGTACGCCCAAAGTATTCCCAAGCCCAGTATATTCGATTGGTTGGCATGTGATGTGATGCCCTTGGGGTATGTGAAATGCTACGTTGGGGCCGCCCGCCGCCAATTGCTCCCATAAGGTTGGTACCCTCAGGTGAATGGTGATGGCGGGGTGGGGCGGGGGTTTGTTATTCTGCTTGGCTGGAATACCGGCTGCGGCTTGGCTAGGAAAAAGCCAGTGTTGTTGGGCTCGTGGTGTGCATGGGTTGTTGTTGCTTCTTTGAGATCGTATAAGGGTGGGGCCGGGGAATTGCTGTTTTGCTCTGCTGGAATACCGGCTGCAGCTTGGTTGGGAAAAGGCCATTGTTGCCAGGCCTTGCGGTGTCTATGGGTGGCTGCTGCTTGTCCGAGATCGTGTCAGGGAGGGGCGGGGTGGGGTGGGGGGTGGGGATTGCTGTTCTGCTCGGTTGGAGTACTGGCCATGGCCTGGCTGGGGAAAAGCCACTGTTACCAAGGCTTGTGGTGTCCATGGGTGGCTACTGCTTACCCGAGATCATGTTAGGGCGGGGCAGGGGGGACTGTTGTTCTGCTCGGCTGGAGTACCGGCCATGGCCTAGCTAAGAAAAAGCCGTTGTTGCTGGGTTTGTAGTATGCATGGGTGGTTGCTACTTGTCCGAGATCGTGTCAGGGTGGGACAATGGGATTGTTCTGCTCGGCTGGAGTACCGGCCGTGGCATGGCTGGGAAAAAGCCATTGTTGCCAGGGCTCGCAATGTCTATGGGCGGCTGTTGCTTGTCAGAGATAGTGTCAGGGCGGGGCAGGGGGGGATTGCTGTTCTGCTCGGCTGGAATACCGGCCATGGTCTGGTTGGGAAAAAAGCCGTTGTTACCAGCCTGGCTGCAGGGGTTCATTGGTGAGATGGTACATGCAGCACCAAGGTGGGAAGACTACCGCGCAAGGAAAAAGAAGCATAGAGGGAGCATGGGAGCATGCACCAGGACATTGAGGCGTCCAATTGGGTGCCGGAAGCTAGCATCCAAGATGTCATTGAAGACCACATCAAAGTCCAAGGCATCACATGACATACCATAACAAACTTTGTTATAGTTGCTGTAAGTGAATGTGTGCATTTGGCACAGGATTACTAGTCATTCATTACCACAGCAGGTGATCATCTTAGGACTATGTGTGTTGGCAGGTGTTCATGTGTACTCTAGCACGTGGCGGGTTGCACCTCCAGTCTAGCAAGGAGTACTGGCCATGGGTTGGCCGGGAAAAAGCGGCGGGAGATTTCTGTGGGGCTCAGGGTGTGTTCACAATAGTAGTCTAGCGTTTGCAAGGAGTACCGGCCATGGGTTGGCCGGGAAAAAGCAGCAAGGGATCGTTGTGGGGGCCAGGGTGTGTTAATAATAGTAGTCTAGCACAGTACCGGCCGTGGGTTGGCGGGAAAAAGCAGCGGGGGATTGCCGTGGGGCCTAGGGTATGTTAATAATAGTAGTCTAGCGTTTGCAAGGGAAGGCCGGGAAAGAACAGCGGGTTGCATCCCCTGTCTACCGGCCGAGGCAGCATTTATATATATTTATTCATTTATTCACATTTACTTCCTCCGTCCCAAATTAATTGTCGTCTATGAATTCGGGGCGCCATTTTTCCATGTTATCTCTGCCGGTTTTTAACAAAAAAATTGTCCGTAGTTGTGCTTGTGTCTTGGGAGTGTGCTGTCAAAATTTCAAGCTAATCCATTAAGTATTGAGGATTTGGCAGTACTTTGTAGCAAGTGGTCTCCAACCAGAAAACGGCCGTTTTGGGGCCTCGCGGCGCGAATGGCCAGTTTTTCGCGATGGTGAGGGGCACGCCTTCACGGCGGCGAAGCAAGGCCGCCTATAAAGAACTGGCCACGCCACTTAGACTGAAGGTGGGGGCGGTCCTTATGAAGAGGCAGGGCGATAGAAAACGGGCTCCCAAAGGCCTGATCGACGAACTGGCCGTGGAGTATGGCTGCGATGCGAGAACGATCCAACGAATCGGAAGAGCATTTCGGACCCAGATCTCCAAGCCAGGCGCTTTGGATCTCCATCGCCACCGTCGAGCCAACTGCGGGAGGCCCCCCAAGACTTGCAAAGAGGTGCGAGAGAAGGTGTTGAGCATCAGCCTGGCTAGGCGCTGGACAATCCGGGCAATGGCCTTGAGGACGGGAATGGCAAAATCGACGATTTTCCAGAATCTAAAAGGCTTGGGGGCAAGAAGAACCGTTCGATGGATAAAGCCCTGTCTTTCTCAAGAGCAAAGAGTTGCAAGGTTGCGCTGGATTGTAGAGCACACGCACAAAGTTGGGCGCAAGTGGCAATTTGTGGATTTCGCGGACACGATCCACATCGACGAAAAGTGGTTTTATGTGATGAAAGATGCCCAAAAAGTTTGGGTGCTGCCGGAGGATAGGCGTGTGGGTGCTCCAAAAACACAAAGCAAGACTTTTGTAAAGAAAGTCATGTTTCTAGCTACCGTGGGGCGGCCCCATAGGCGGCCAAACGGGTCCCACTTTAGTGGGCTTGTTGGAATATGGCCCTTTGTAAAGGAGGGCGTTGCGGTTCGATCTAGCAAGAATCGACCTGCAGGTGAGGCAGAATTGAAGCTAGTTTCAGTTGATGGGGATGCGTGGAGGGATCTTATGGTGGAAAAAGTCTTCCCCGCTGTCAGAAGTGCCTTCAAGTACTTGAAAGAGCACGTTGTTATCCAAGTGGATGGGGCCAAGCCGCATACCAAATCGTCGATCCAAGCATCAATTGAGGCCGAATGCTCCAAGCAAAGTTATAACATTACTATGGAGCGGCAGCCAGCCCGGAGTCCGGACTTCAACGTCTTGGACCTTGGGTTTTTTCACTCATTGCAGGTCCGTGCATCAGAGATCAAGGATGGTGGGGATCTCCAAGACATCGTCGATTCTGTGACAACAGCGTTCTACGATCAAGATCCAGATACGCTTGAGCGTGTCTGGCAAGCTCTCTTCCACGTGATGGACACCGTGCTTCGTTGTGATGGTGGCAACGACTATGCCTTGCCGCATGCAGGGACAGGAGCAGCCCAGATGCGCGGAGATCTTCCGTGGACGTGGAATGTGAATGCACATTTTTGGACCGGGCGAGGGCTTTTTCGGGGGCCCCTAAAAGGGGGTAGGGCTGAACATTTTTCTTGAAAACTGGTAGTTTAAGGGACCCAATCTTTTCGATTCTGACCTTGTTTTGTAATTTTGAGACCATCTTTGTAACGAATTTTGTCTTTTAAATAGACGACAATTAATTTGGGACAGAGGAAGTATTTATGATGGCATGAATTGCAAATAGATAGACATGCGTTGTTTAAACATATTAAAATATTGGAACTCGTTATGTCAGTGTTGTGGTCTGTATCTGGAGGCAAAGGTTGCTTAACACAGAGAAAAAATCTGCTTGAAAAAAATTGCCTCTAATAGAAACTGACGCTGACCAATAGAACACTACCGGAATCTCAAAGTCGCTGATAGATGGCAACAGAACGCCAGGAAAGGCAACGGAAAAAAAACGCTTTTACAAAAACTGGCGGCTGCAAACACCCCCTCGACGAACAACTCCAGAGCCAAAAAATTGAAAGCTGACGTGGCATGAACGGCTACGGAAACCCGGCCCCAGAAAAGTTGCGGAAAATCAACAGACATATTGTTTGTGTTCAAAAAGTTACAGAATTAAAATAACAGAAAAAGCTGAGCGGCCACGTCTAAGGGGAGGCCATTAAACTACCCCGATGAGAGAGTGCCAATCCCACACAGTTTGCTCTCGCCATCATGCGACTGGAACCCCATCTCGCAGCCCCATAGTTCCCATTGGAGCTTCCCAGCATGCCGCTAGGCATTGCTCTAGACCGGAGCCTCTAGTGGCGCACTGCAGGGCTCATCCTACCCAACCCCCAAAGACCATGCACTGGCACAAAAAAGGACCAAATAACAATTTTCCGAAAACACATAAAACACATTTCATCAAAGTTCTGCACACTAAAAACACAAAAATAACACAAACCCGTAAACTTTGTACACATTTGAGCACGTGTTATTTGGTTTTTTTTCCCCAGTGATGGCAATAGTCGCCGAACAGAGATGCAGCGCACCATATATCATTGTCAAAGCGCACGCCATGATTCCCTTGGATGTAAGGTCCTCTTATTCTTGCTTACTATTGCACTGGCTCCCAAAGGCCAAGGCCCCACCGTACTGGAGTCCGTTGACTTGGTCACTCTGGGCCTCACGGTGCACTGGCTTAGCGCATAAGAGGGTTGCTTTCAATATTGTAGAATGCCCTCATTATTGGGGCCTCGAGCAGGCTTAGGGTTAGATTTTAGCTTAGTTAAGTTTTGGAGGGAGTTGTTGCAAGCAGTGACTGATTTAGTGCAGAAAGTCGCCGATTTGGTGCAGCCAGTAAATTGTATGCCACGGAAATGACGAAGGGATCAATATATTCTTGAAGCGAATTTGGCGCAAATGTCAGTCCCAAGCGGCGAGGAGCCACCGAGCACCACGTAACAGGGCGGGCGCAGCCTAGCGCCTTTTACTGCTGCCACAGTCCCGCTGGCTGGACCGGGAGGGGGCGGGAAGGGTAGAGTGGGGCGGTGGGGGACGGAGACGCCCACGTGGGGGCATGGTGGCCCAACGCGGTGACAGTTGACCACGGCCAGCAGTAGTGCGGGAACGCATCCTTGCGGAGGCGCCAGGACCACTAGATTCCCGTCTTTCTCTCCTCGCTTTCCCTCCTCCCTGTCCCGATCGGTGCGTGGAAAGGTCAGCTTTCCGTCACGTCGCGAGCTTGGGACCGTGGCGGGGCCGTGCCTTTGGTCCTCTGCGTCTCGCCCTCGGGCTGGTGAGTGTAACCACGCCCGGTGAGAAGTCGCGACTGCCGAGGCGCGTCCATGGATGACATGGCCAGGAACTCAACGTCGAGTTGACGTCGTTGGTTTGCCGATGTCCGGCTCAGTTGGAGGGGCCTCTCGATCGGCCCCCGACACGTTGAGGGCGTCGCGCGTGCTTATGTGAGCGATACAGTTAATTTCGATGCCCAATTCATCGCAGAGGCGTCTCGACGCAAGGCAAGATGGCGATGGGGCCCCTCGTGGCGTGCGTGGTGCTGGCGTCCGCAGCGTCGGTCCTGGGAGCTCGGGGCGTCGGCAACCACGGTGAGCATGGGAACCGGGATCGGTGAACCGCGCCGTGATGGTGCCGCCACACTTAACCGTGCAATCATGCCATCGCCTACGGCGTCAGCGGCCTCCACTTGGCACCTCTGTTTGTGCACTGATACGGACGGTTGTTGTGGGCCCGGTCGTTGTACCCGCCGTTTGTTTCGGCGAGCCTCTTTCCTCCAATAGCGGGTGGCGCCCCTCAGGCCATCACGCCTGTCGCGGGCAGCGGTCCCAGGCGCCAACGCCGAGAAGACCGGAACCGGTGAAATGTGTGATGTTACAAGGGGTGGGCCTTGAATCGGTTGGCCGGAATACACGAGTTGGCGTTGACGGGGGGCTATCATCGGACAGCAGTACACCAGCGCGGCCCAGGACCTGAGTAAATGACTTCACGCCCGGCCGTGAGTGCTCACGGTTCCTCGCAACGCGCAAACGGGAGAGAGGAGAGGTCGCGCCAAGACTCCCCTGCCTTTGCTAGTCGCGGCAAAAGCAGGTCTTGATTACAGAACAGAGTACGTATAACATAATCCAGATTCATCACCTCGTTCGTTCGTTCGAGACTCTTCCCCATTCTGGCCCCCCTCCCGCGGCCTTCCTACTAATTTATCTCATCCTTCCAAATGAAATCCCAGCGCCCAGCGAGAAGGAAAGCCGCCACACCTGGCACTTTGCGCATCACCACGCGAGCGTAATGCAGATGGCAGTTACAGTCGATCAAGGCCATCACATGCGAAACTTGCATTGATGGGTCACTGGCTGGTTCGCCACTGGGGGAAGCGATTCCAGTGGAAGCGGCCTGCGAATGGGCTGGAGGGAAAACCGTCACAGAAAGATCCCGAACAGCTATGTCCCTCGCCTTCAGGCATACATTCAGCTCATGTGTCGTGGTCCGTCATGGTCTTACCACATCAGCCAGTGAGAGAGATGGCTGCTGAATGAGTTTCAGCATGCTTGGCATCCAACGCAGGTCGGGGAGGCTGAGGGCGTAGACGCCAAGATATTGCCAGACTCGGTTGCACGGGTCACTCTTGGAACAATTTCGAGATAGGCCGGGAAGGGGCCCAAATGTGGACCGTCGTGTCCAAAAACTCGTCCGTTCTGGCTCATTAGAACAGACATAGAGACAAATGCGATTTACTCTGATTGCTGATGTCCCAAAACGCCCCCTGAGTTTCGAACATCTCTTGCGTTTTTCTCGAGGTTGAAAATACTCTTTTGGATTCGAGCAACCTGGGGGCTTTACGTCGCCTTACGCGCTCTTGCTCGATGGCACAAGGCGCACATACCTTGTGATAGGGCGGTTGGGGCACATGGACGCCGAAATATGATGTAATATTTGGACCCCCTCCCCCCGCCCCCCCAAAAAACTGTTCTAAGTCTGTCGGTGTCCAAGCTCGCGTCCATGTTGGGCGTGCTGATATTCTTTCTTTGTTTAATGGCGGGCAGAGGAACGCTAGGGAAGGGTCCAAACAGAACCACACATCCCTTTGCTGGTACGAAGGAAGAGTGTTAATAGGTCTGGGTATCCATAACCCTTGATACAGACATCCGTATGCGATCACCCACACGGATAGCCGTGTATGATGTCCGAACAACCATCCAGTGATTGTCATCCGGACATCGCAAACAGTCCTCTTACAAGGAGAATTGGTCATTATCGAATGACTAATGATCTCGATGAGCCGTGCCAGCCCACAACCGCCGATGGTCGTCTGTCCCAGCGATCACCAACAAACGGCTTCGCAATCTCCACCTTTCGCCTACCAAATTGACGGCCGGTGGATGCCAGGAGCCCAGCTTGGTCCAAGCAGACCAAGCGCCCGGGCGCGTGGCAGGCACTAAGTTTGGTGCCCACGGCTCGTCTGAAATAACATCCTGCTCCAGTGGTGTGACACATTGATTCTCACTGTGTTGCTGCATTAATTTTCTTTCATACATTGTTGTCGGCAATGTTTCCATAAATGCCTGCACTGTCCTGTGCTGCATTTGCGACGTGCGACGCCTTTATCATTGCGTCTGGTATGCTCGTGCACAAATGCGCCTAACTGTGGCTTTCCATGCAGCACGTCATTTACGCAAATGCGGACGATTTGGACCTGCAGCCCATCCAGCTGGGCGTCGGCATCACTAATTGTTACATTATCTGATATTGACCGCCGCTGTTGATCTCCACGCCGCCCAGAGGTCAGCTTGGGCCGGTTGCTGTGCTTTTTCGAAAACGCACGATTGAATTCGATGGGCAAAGCCGTGTAGATCGCCTGCTGCTGCAGTCTGGTTATGAACAACAAATGCTTCCACTTCGAGGGCGTCAGCGGTGCTGAGTGGCCATAGGACGAACCATCCTGCTCGACAGCGCCTTGCCGTTTGCGAGTGCTATGTTTGGAGCAGTGCTGAGGGGGGTGGAGGATTCCACGATGGGGCATTTTTGAGACATTGTTTCGTTGGTGGCCGACATTGGTCCAACGTTTCCATGCATAACTATGAGCGCAGTTGTGGGTACCAAGGGGCTCAAGCATGACTATGCATAGATTGATGTGCTACTGTTGTAATGCAACAAACGTGAGGGACGATCTTGTGTGATATCAGCGTCTCTCTTGTCAGATATTGCACAATTGTCCTTGGCAAAACTGAGGATGCTACTAAGCAATGTGCCACCAAGCATTGGCAATGGTTAGTCAACAGGAAAGCAGCCAGTCACTACGCTTATGGTTCATTCGAATTGGGCTGTGTGGCAAATTGTAAGCACAGCTGCGCTGAGGCCTGTTGCAATTGCCCCGCACGACAGCTGAAGCTAACTTCAGGAAGACGTCCCTGAGGAGGCCTCTGCAGGAGCCAGGCGCGGTTCCAAAAATTGCGGTGAGCTGTAGGACCACGCACAGAGAGCATCCTGAAACAATGAGAAATTTTGAGGAAAGAAGCGATAAACAAACATATAAATATGTTATCAGTGCCGCCGCTGTTGCCTGTAAGATCGCTTGTAGGTAGACCGTCAGGTAATATTGTCGGTGTGGCGCTGTAGGTGCAGAACGAATAAGGGTACTGTACATAACGAGTGTCAATCGGCTGATCTGTATTAAAACTAGCTGAACATCTATAAAGACGAAGTCAATATACTGCGCTGCTGTTATGTATGGCGCCACGACAGTCCATACAACAGACCCATTTTGGGCAAGGTGGGTACAATGCCTTCCCAATGCCACAAAGCTATAGTTATCTTTACTCAATATACCCAAGAAGTAGTCTGCACCCTAGCATTCGGCCTTCAAATAGAAGCAAAGAAACTTAAGAAAGAGTGTGACTACTTTACGAATTTCAGCACAAGCTTTTCCACTTTTGGGACCTCAGTACTTGCCATCAGAGCGCCGCGCATTTCTGCTTCTATCGGCACCGCCTGTGGAAAGATTGTTGAGCAGTCGCTCGCAAATATTATTCCAGGGAACGCTCGTGCAGCGGAGGACCGCTCACTCATACTTGTCAATGAAGTCCTGCAATACCTATCGTTTGTTCCTGGTCCCTAGCGTCAAATAAAATCTGTTTTAATCTGACGTGCCTTTGACGGTCCGCAACACTCTTGCCAACAACCAACACGCTCTATTACGTGACGCGATCCTCTGGGACATTCTCTTTTCTGAAGTACTTTACGGGTCTGACTCGTTCCGTGCAAATGTCGCAGAATGGGAGGGACGCCCATTGCGGGCGCTTTCCTTACATGGTGTCGCTGAAAGACAGGCAGAATGTTCACAAATGCGGTGGCGTTCTGGTGAACCCCAAGTGGGTGCTCACGGCTGCCCATTGCGTGGATCCTCAATCGCCTAAATCCCTGGGTGCCACACCCATAATGGTCATTGGGGCATGTAGCCTTCACGAAGAAGAGAACGCAAACGGACAAGTCGAGGTTGGTATGTTCGTGTTGCTTTTTGTCGCCTGGAATCGTAGCACTGCTCATCTGTTTCCATGTCGTATAGATAGCAACAGAAAATGGTGCAGGAGCAAGGCCACACATTAGAGACCCAACATGCTTCGACGTCGCTCGATTCCCCCTTAGCAGGGCCAAAGGTCGGCGCAGGCCACCTGGTGCCGTCCGTTAAATACCGTACCATGTTAACGACTTCTTACCGTACTTCCGTTAATCGTGCACTTTTAGCAGGCTTTCCGCGCTTCTGATTTTATTCGCGGCTTCTTTTGCGTTTCCTTTGGGTTTTCATTGTTTTGAGATAAGGCCCAACTTGCTGCGACGTCGCCGGCATAGGCGACGCGCCCCTGGCGACGTCGCCGAAAGGGATTGGGAGGATGGCTGGTCATCCGCAGCGTGGGAAAGATTAACGCAAAGGAGTATGGGTGGGTCGCCGCGGTTGTCGACAACGTAAGCAGGGCTGTAAGTTCTCCCACCGACGGCACGCACAACGAGTTGGCGACATCTCCCCCCCCCCCCCCCCCCACGGCGACGGGAAATCCCGGCGACGTCGCCCGAGGTTTGGACTCTGGAGGACGGCACCGTGCGGGCCTTTGCTTAACGGGTGGCAGGCCAACCTTTACGCAGGGGGCTGCAGCATCGTAGGCCCCCTGACCATTGCGCCGACCGTGGAACTGGGAGCCCTGAAGTCCAATTTCAATGTCGAGAACTGTTAGGCGGCAAAAAAGGGGGTATATTGATCAAAGTTCGATCGTATTCCAAAAGTTTTGAAACATACAGTAGACCAGGAGAAGATTTATGGAGGAAAAAATAGTGCGTAGAATATTTGTGATTCTTCGGGATGCCTTTGCTCCAAAGACTTTGTAATCTACGGAAATTGCAGAAATGGCATAGGGATAGGTCCATAGAATTTTTCATTTGAACTATGTCTTCCATTCAATCTGTACACTACACGCCTCTATATCGCTATTTCACATCAGATTACATAAATCACTATCTAACGAAATTTCAAACGCAACCAGAATAACATTAAATGATCTGCCAATACTAATAAAAAATTGAATCTAAACTAGATCTGCATGTAATTCTGAGCCGGAAGTCAATAAAGAATTCATAACGCAAAGTCACAAAGCTCACAAACTCAGAGCTAAAAGGATATAAAGAAATTTAGCATTAAGATTTAGCATTAAGATTGAAATTAAGACCAGAACCGATATTGACACCATCATTGATATCAAGTCTGAACAAAGAATCAAGCAAGACAATCAGATGACACTTACTTGAGAATAGAATCACCATTAATGTGTGATGCTAGAACTGTTATTTGAACTGCACTGAAATCCAGTATTTGTACTGATACAAATTTCGAAATAAATTCAAATGGTTTTGCTCCGCCGTGGCGATGCAGTTCGCTCAGCCAAAGAGAGCGGTGATTCACGAAAGGTGGACGGGTGACGTCATCGATGGGTACGATATTGCACTGCTGAAACTCCAGAAGTCGTCGAAACACACGCCCGTTGGACTACCGCCTGATATCCACGAGATCCCGGAAAATGAGCCGCTGCTGGCCCTTGGATGGGGTCTTGACGAGGGCGGAGGCGGTCCACAAGATCTCAGGCAGGCGGGTGTCGATTTGGTGCGCCGCAGCATTTGCAATGCTGAAGGCATTTGGAATGGCTCCGTGCAGGATACCATGGTGTGCGCACTTGGCCTGAGGGGACAAGATGTCTGCCAAGGTGATTATTACGATAGTTCATTCGATGCAAAGTTCATACTGTATCGCCGTTGACGCCGTGTTGGCATTAGACGTCGATTGCTCCACGTTGCTCGAGGCTGTTGTCCGAATGTTTTGCTGAGTTGGGTGTTGCCGATGCTTTTGTTGCCCTTGCTGAAAGCTTCAAATTATTTACTGAAGAGACACTGGGGGCAATCAACAGATTCCGGCAGAAGTAGTTCTGATAATGAGCCGTCACTTGCTTTAGAATACGCGCAAATACATGTAATATAAAAGATGTTTGGGCGGCGCATTCTAAGGCATTTGGCTGTTGCTTATGCACAAGACAGCGGTATACAGAGACCCGTACTCCTGCACTATCGCTCAATTAATGTACATGAATTTGAGAATCCTGTAACCTGTTGAACGGCAGCACAGTGGAATCACTGGAAGATATTCTGGGAAAGTACATGACAAAGTATACAGACATGGTGTCCAGCGCTGTTTGTAGTCGCGGCCATGACAATGGCCATAGCCAGCTGTGACCATCTGGCCAGGGGGCCAATGTTGGAAGATAGGTACTTCTGCTCTAATTATTAACAGTAATGTCATTAAGTCTACACTGGTGTAGGACTCCCCCCTCCGGTATTCAAAGAGCCAAACGGCGAGCAGTACGCCAATGTGTCCACATTCTTGAAGTGCCTCCGGCAGAAGTTCAAATTTCGGACTCGCCATTTTCTTCACGATTGTGCACTGTCGCAAATTCGAATGTGATGTTGGACGAGGAAATCATTTTGCGTCTGGACAGGTGACAGCGGAGGTCCTTTGCTACAGCCCTTTGCGCCAAACGGGAATCTTTCGCAGGGCCAGCCTGAACTTGACGTCGTTGTTGGGATAACGTCCTTTGGTGACACAGAAATGTGTGGGTCCTCCCAGAGGCCAAGCATCTACACAAAGACTGGCAGTTTTATTGACTGGATCCAGGCCACCGTCAAGGTGCGGTCCCTGTGGTAGCACCAGAACGGTAGAGCAACGTTTTATGCTGCGTCTGCAGCAGAATCTTCCATGCCTTCACAGATACCTTGCGGATTCTTGCACCTATTCCTAAAATTTTTAGGTAGCATATTTCTGATGTGGATATTTGCAATTTCGCATATCTTGGCAGTGGTACGTGGTGTCCTTTCTGACAAGTGGGTGATCGTGCTTTGGAAATGACTGGAGAAATCGCGCAGCGAATGTGCACAGGCAGCGGATATTCATAGGGTCTATCTTGTTGCTTCAATGCCCACGCACCATGAAAGATTGCAGCTCACAGGTAATATTAAAGCGCACAATTGATGTGACGTTGCTGAACGTTGTGCGCCTTGGAGCAAGCATTTACAGGTTTGTACCACCATGGCAATTCTACTTTCCCTTGCGTGGTGTGCCACCGATTTCTGTTTCAACATTAAATTGCCACATATATTGATATAGCGCATTTGTACGTTTCGTGGGCGCATTTGCAGTTTCGGTATTAAGCACGTAAATTCGCATATTTATATTATAATATTTATACTGTCTTAGACTTATTTAACAAGTCGTAGACGTATTTCACGTATTTAACCTGCTTCATTCAGGATACAACACATTGGTTGCTGCTTAATGTCTCTACACAAATGATGACTGGAGATGCTTGGGTTTAGCGATTATGTACATGATAGAATTTCCAGTGTTGCTGAGCGAACGAGTGTTTTCTCGGGAATAGAGCAGTTTCGCACTTGCCTCTTTGTTTGCAGACACCAAGCCAATCATCTGCTTCGCCTATGATACTGGCAAACCATAGCACTTCACAATCGAGCGCAAAAGGAATCCAACCCCACACGTCACCGCCAGCCCTTCAGGTTCGGTCAGAAGAATCGCAGCCAGTCGCTCCAGAGTCTACGGTAAGCATTCCCATTTTGGTGTAGAAGATCGCCGCACTGCAGACCGACAGTATGTTTAATAATGTGCAACTCACTGAGGCAATGTGCACGTCCATTTGGATCTTGGAAAAAACGTACTTCCTCCGTCCGGAATTAATTGCCCTCTATTTAAGAGATGAATTACACTACAAGAACGATACAAAAATCACAAAAATAGTTCAAAATTGGAAAGATTGGGTCCCAAAACCCTTAACTTCCACTTTTCAAGAAAAAAACTTAGTCCCGACCCCTCTGAGCCGAGCCTCGCCTTGTCCAAAAAATGTGCATTCACATTCCACGTCCACGGGAGATCCCCATGGATTTGCGCCCTTCCTTTCCCAGCATATGGCACGGGGAAGTCATTGCCCTCATCGTGGCGAAGTGTGGAATAAAATATGTGGAAGAGCACTTGCCAAACACGCTCAAGTGTGTTGGGATCGTGATGGCGGAAGGCCATTGTCACGGAGTTGATGATATCCTGCAGATTCCCTTGCTCGTTGATCTGCGATGTGCGGACTTGCAACGAATGAAAAATCGCAAAGTCCAAGACATTAAAGTTTGGACCTTGTGCTGGCCGCTGCTTCACAATTATGTTGTAGCCTTGCTTGGAACATTCTACCTCGATCGATGCTTGAATCGACGATTTTGTGTGTGGCTTTGCCGCATCAATTTTGACAACAACATGCTTCTTCCAGTGCTTATAAGCATCTTTGACGGGGGGGAATACTTTTTCTACCATCGTGTCCCTCCAAGTATCCTTTTCCACTGAAAACAACTTTAATTCTGCCTCTTCAGCAGCCCTATGCTTGCTTGAATGCACCACCAAGCCCTCCCTCACGAATGGCCAGATCCCAATCAATCCATTGAGCTTGGCCCTGTTTGGTCGCTTGTGGGGCCACCCTACAGCAGCTAAGAATATCACTTTCTTTACAAAAGATTTCCTATCTGCCTTTGGAGCACTGGGACGCCCATCCTCTAGCAGAACCCTCAACTTTTGGGCATCTTTTATTATATAGAACCACTTTTCATCGATGTGGATCGTGTTTGCAAACATATATATTTACCTGATGGGTTATCCAGTTTTATCAATTCAAATGCCATGGATTCTCAAAATGAAGTACGGCAAAATGGCAGTAATGAAGTTCATGCAGCTGGTTGCTAGCTTGGTTTGAAATGTGCTCAGGCCACCCCAGAGTCCAAGAAACAAGAGAGGCGGACGACTGAGGTAGGAATTGCATGCATCTTATGTCGTTCTGCTGAAAGCACTGCGTGAACTTGAGCGCTGCTTTACAGGTAACGCCTCAATTCGTTCGCATCTGCGGACACACAAAATCAATGGATGTACTCAATGTTGGTCTCGTCATGTTGGGAAAATAGAAAAATGAACAAAGCATCTTCATCAACTCTTTCCTTTGAAAATTTTCGTAATGCACCGAGAGCAAACTTAATTCACTGCGTATCCGCCTTTTTAGGATCGATTTTCAAATGGTTCAACTATGCTATGGGCACCATATCACGACAAGTGCAATTGACTGCGCCATATTGTTTGCCACGGTGAGCTCCATCGTTTGCAAGATTGCTGGAATACAATAACTTGCGCTAAATGCAGCAAAGTCCTACTCTGTATTTTGTTATGGCTCCGTATTGTATCCCTGAAGGTGGGATACAGCCAGGGTTGATGCTATCGTGTGTGGTTGGCGCGTGTAACAAGGGTCGAGGTCTGTTCATTGCATCTTGCACTTTGGCAATCGTGTTTTTTGCGCCAATAGCTGCTTGCATCATGCCACGTTGATTGCTTATGTCGTGCTTATGAATTGACCTCCACGCATTCAAATTTTGAAGTGTGAAATGCACATTGGCATTGAAGTATTCTTGCAGAAAAGTTGCACATTCACTTTCGCGCATTGTACCTGGTAACAGGAGCTCAAAGCAGCATTAACGGTGGTTGAATCCGGTGGAGACACGAGCTCCGTGCAGTCAGCGCTGACGAAGGGGGCAGATGTGAATGCATGGCTTAACGGCGAGTTCTACACGCCACTGATGCTTGCAGCAGAGCAGGGCAACCTGGAACTTGTCGAACTTCTGTTGCAGGCTGGTGCCAGGGTAGATGCCAGGGATGTCTATGGGCAGACGGCACTCATTTATGCTGCAGCCGGAGGACATGTTCATGTTGTGGTGGCTTTGGCAGACGCTAAGGCTGATGTCAATGCCGCCGCTGATGATGGAATCACACCTCTACTGGTTGCGTTGCGACGCCTCCACGCTCCAGTTGTGGAGAGTCTACTTGCTGCAAAGGCCGACCCAAGTAAGGCCGACATCAGGGGATTCGCTCCTTTGCACGACGTTTCATTTTTAGAGGGACCTGACAGCTCATACCTGGCGGGTACTATGATAGATGCCGGTGCAGATGTAAATGCAAGAACCAACAATGGGCGCACGCCACTGCATCAAGCTGCTTTTCGGGGCAACCTCGAAGTGGTCAGAACTCTCATGCGCAGTGGAGCTGATCCCAGCATAGCCGACAACAATGACAGATCACCATTTGACGCGGTGTGCAAATGCCAGCAGAAAGGCAACTGTCCGGGTGAGGCGTGTAGTAACCAAGGTAATATTAGGAGCATCAGACGGCTGTTGACGAGGTATCGATGAACAGAATGTGCTGGTTTGCTGGGCGACTGAAGAAATCGATTGATTCAGTTGCACATTTTGCCTTGGCTGTGGTTTCAGTGCGCGTGAACCATGGACAAGGTATGTGCGTTTTGCCTGCTGTGCAATCTGCATAACTAGGCTTGCTTCTGTACTCAACTGCTGCTGTACATGTGGTTAAAGCATGCCTTGCAAATGGCGATTTCATCCAATTGATATTTGGGTGCTGCAAGTGACCGCCCAAAAAGAGTTTCTTTTGTGCGCAATAGCAAGGACCACAAGCGACTAACCATATGTGCTGAGTTACAGGGGCACTGGCAGAATATGCGTGTGGTGCCTGCTAAATTTGCCGTGTGCGTGGGGGTGGGGGTTGGGTTTCGGCGTGGCTGGGCCAGTGGGGTGAGTTGGCACAGGCGGCTAATTCGCTGTCAGGATTAGATGTGGAGTTCTGGAGGAGTTTGCATGTGTTGGTCGTTTGAGGGCTGGAGGCCGCTGCCAGCTATTCTGTGTGGCATGTAGAATATGCCACCAGTCTCGTTCAGGTTGACAGGTGATCAGTCGTTGGGCATGCGAACCACAGCAAATCTTGGCATCGATATTGTACGCCAACGAAGCACCTTACCTCACTAGTACTATCAAAGTGTTTTGTTGCAATGTTGCAGCAATGCCCTGCCAACAGTTCTTGATGGTGGTACTTTGTCAATGCGGGAATCGCTTCAATGGTGGCATATGCACCCTGTAATAGTGAAAATATGTCACTAATCCATTAATTCCATTAATGGCCAAAACTGGGACGCCAGATGACAATAAATGACGCTACTAGGCCGCCGCGGGGGCGCTTTCTCACACCTTCTGCAGGCAATTGATGCAAAGTTGATCAACGCCGCTCTACACACGTGAGCTCTGAAGACCGGGATTGATGGAAAGGGCCATCGACATTGCATCGATGCCTACTGAATTTTCAGATGTTCAGGTCATTTTTGGAGTCAAGGTGCATAAATTTTAGGTCCTTGTTTCCCTAGTTCTGTTGGGGGAGAATGGGATCAGATGCAGGCAATGCAGTCTGGGCTCACATAGTGATATTACATGTTGGTTAGTCCCCAATGCGCACAAGCCACTAGCAAAGGAGGGATCAAATGACACTTTGCGCCAACACATACTTCCTTCTTCCCATATTAAATATCCTCTACGAATTTGGCGCAGCATTTCTCCATCATATATTGTAGTTTTTGATAAAATTGTCCAAAGTTGCACCTACCTTTTAAGAGTATACGGTCAAACTTTGAAGACAATCTGTTAAGTATTGATAATTTGGCAGTATTTTTTTGCAAGGGTCCTCTTGCCAGAAACCCATCGTTGTTTCAACGATTTCGTGAAAACGGCCCTTTTCGCTGTTCCGAGGAGCACGCGTTCACGGCTGCGAAACAGCGCCGCCCGTGCAAAACTATTCACACCATTGAGACAGAAGATTGGCGTTGTGCTTGTGAGGAAGTGCGGCGATAAGAATTGCATTCCGAAGGCCCTGATTGTGTAGCTCGCCATAGCTTAGATCTGAAGTTCAGTGCTGGGCTGGTGGACTTGAGCTACCTTCCGGCCCCAAATTTTTGAGCCAAGACTTTTCGCCTTCTGTTGGTGTTGTCAAAACAACAGAGGGTGACTCTGAGACCCCTGGCAAGGTGACGGAGAAGGTAAAGCCCTGCACCGCATTCAGCAGTGGCCAATTGTGGGAATTGTTGTCAATGCAAAATTGGCAAAATTGGGTCTGCTGTGGAATTTGAAACGGCTAGGCACGAGGCAAACGGCTAGATGGCTAACGCCATGTCTCTTTCATGAACGGAAACTAGCTAGGTGGTGATGAATTATGGACTGCACAAAAGAGGTGGTTGTTGGTGGCACCTCATGGATCATGGGCCAAGCTGCCCAAGAAGGCCTCGATTCAAGGATCAATTGAGGCAAGATGCCCACGCAGAGCCACACAAATACCTTGGAATGGTAGAGCGCACAGGGGTCAGGCTTGAGCGCTGCAGATCTTGGCTTATTCAGATGGTGGCAGGTCCTTGCATCTTGGATGTAGGGTCGCAGCGATTTCTGGCATTGTCGACATTGTGACGATGGCCTTCAACAACGACGATCCAGACACCGTCAACCATGTTTGACCACTGCTATTCCATGCAAGGGATGTAGCCCTTCACTGCCGTAGTGGTGAAGCCATCCCTTTGGTTGCCTGGGATGGGAGTGATCCAGAACCGTGCGGATATTCAGTGGAATCGGAATCGGTGCACCTATTATTTTCCCGAATCCAAGGGGGGTTTCGAGGGTGCCCTTCAAGGCATGGGACTGAATTTTACCCTCAAAAATTGGTAGTTAGGGGTTTGGGGACCCAATCTTTCTGATTCTGACCTTGTTTTGTACCTTTGAAGGCTTCCTGATAATGAATTTTGTACTTCAGATAGAGGACACTTAATATTGGACGGAGGAGGTATATATGCATTTCATCAATGTTCTGCATGCTGAAAACAGAAAATAACCCAGACCCATAAAATTTGTACGTGTTTGAACATATGTTAGTTGGCCCTTTTTCCCTAGAGAGCGCATGGGTAGCGGCGCCCACTTGTAAGGTTGACCCTTTCAGAGACCAGAGCACCTTGCATGATTTTCATGACTCTTTCATGATCCCTTCATATCCGGTAGTGATGGGTATCGGACAATGTGGTGGCTTCAAGGAGTATCAACAAACATCACATGCTGGAACTGCAAGAAAGTATTTTCTGCCAGTTGACACGACGTTGTTGGTAATAGTTTCGAATGTCTTGAAAACGTATAATATGGGAGGCCAGTTTGCTTGTCGTCTGCTTGGTTTGGTACGATAAGATGGATGCGGATTCAACGCACACAAACAACAATAGACATGCCCACACCTCCAGCAACCACCGTGCAACCTCTGAAGAAGGATAACGGCCACTCAATCCACCTAAAAAGTTGATCACATGGCGTTCACACACACTCTCGCCCTCTGGAGCATACCCCGACCCACTGGAAAGAAAGGCACCAAAACTGTCTATTCAAATCCTCATGAAGCCCAACGGGCGTGGTGATAAATTCCAGAATGTTCCCACGTTCTGTCTCAATGAGACATGACATGTCCACACATGACCAACATCAACAAAGTTCAGTCCCGGAAGTCCTCTCAAACGTGACAATATGCAAGGTAATACTAAGCAAAGATGTCACATCAAACGAAATTAAACCGGTGGTGATGGACCATGAACGCCGAGAACTACTAAGCGACAACGCAAAGACACATATCAAAAGTTATAGTGCGTTCCGGAAACGGTGCATCAAAATGGCTGAAGCGGCCAAAATGCTGCGCAAGCGGCATGAGGGAGGCGCACAAGCCAGCCCAAACGAAACAGGTGGCCAGCCGAAATGGTGGCGCCGCGAACAGGTTGAAAAAGGTGGTCAATCAAAGTGGCCGCAATTTGGTGTAATTGGCGCCAGGGAAATGCCCAGGGCAGCCTGAATTGCGTCGCCGCTCACAAATGGGTTTTGGCAGGTTCAGGGACGCCCTCAGCTCAACTTTACTTGCACCTGGCTCCTTGTGCTTTGTTGCTGCGCTCCATAGTGCTGCCCAACTGCGGACGGGTGTTTGAGCCGTTTGGGCCGTTTAGCCGTTCCATCATTTTTAGCCATTTCGGCGCAATAAAAGGGGACAATACGAAAATCGATCACATTCCTAAAGCGTTGAAATGCAAAACAAACTAGGCCGCGCGTTAACAGGGGGAGAAGATTGAGGAGAAGATCGTGAATCTTCGAGATGCCTTTGGGGCAAGTGCTTTGGCATTTTGCGAAATTGCAGGAGAATGAAATTTGGTGCGGTTCATACAATTCTTCATTTAATATATCTTCCCTGAAATACATACACGTAGCGAATAAGCAGATGCTTGCTCTTAAAATACGACTGCTTGAGCCATTATTTGAAATAAATTTCAAATGAAAATGTAGCTTGATACAAAAAGCACTGTCGATATTATTATTAAACTGAAATGCAATTCAGAACCACGGATCATTTTAAGCTGGAAGGTTCAACATAGCTCGGAATTAAGCTTGATAATCAAGGTTAAAATTGATGTGGAAATACTATCAAATAGTATCAAAACGATTGAAATTGAGACCACAACTGAGATTAGTAAAAGGACTACACTGAGATTATATCAAGGAAACAACTAACATTACATATTATTCTAATGAAGGTAAAATCATAATACCAAAGTGATGGTAGATTATGAGTTACTGCTATACAGCAGATAACAGTAAATGCTAAAATGCTAATGAAACCGGTGCTGAAATTGCAACGAATAAAGCCTTTGCACTGAGGTAAACTTTGACGTAGATTCCAATGGCTTTGATCCACTGCGGCCGTGCAGTTCATGCAACCGAAGAGAACGGCAATCCACGAAAGGTGGACGGGCGACGTCATCGACGGATATGACATTGCACTGCTGAAACTCCAGAAGCCATCAAAACACACGCCTGTTGGACTGCCGCCCGACATTCACGAGCTACCTGAAAATCAGCCGCTGTTGGCCCTCGGATGGGGCCATGACGAGGGCGGAGACCGTCCACAGGATCTCAGGCAAGCGGATGTCGATCTGGTGCGCCACAGCGCGTGCAACGCCGAAGGCATTTGGAACGGCTCGCTGCTGGATTCCATGGTATGCGCTTCCTGCCTGAGGGGGCAAGATATCTGCCAAGGTGATTGGGCCGACAGCTCATGTAATGTGAAGTTCACACTGTATTGGCGTTGACGTCGCGTTGACTTTAGATGTCGATTGTTGCGCGGTTGTTTGAGGCTGTCGTCCAAATTGTTTTCTGAGTTGGCTGATGCCGCAACTTCTACTGCTATTACTGGAAGGCTTCGAATTCGAATACTGGAGAAAGTCCCCAGGGTAAATCAACAGGTTTCGATTCGTAGAAGCAGATCTGAAAAATTTCACCGCCGTGCATTTAGAATACTTAGAATGCGCAACATTCACACGATTTACAAAATTTGTTGCACGGCTTACTCTGGGCATGCACAACTTGTTGGATGACAAATATGCCGCTAAATGTGCAAAATTCTCATGGGAGATCACTTGTTGAGTAAATTTACCTGAACTGTCGAGTTTTAGGAATGCATGTTAAAGTTAAACTTTTGTATCAAGAACTAATTGTCAATTTTGCTTGAAAGGCCACATTTGCTTTCGCATTTACTTTTTACACAGGAATCTGGGCCACAACCAGTTTGCAGTTTTAAGGAAGGCCTTTTACTGTTGCTAGTTATGCATGGATCCATGGGGTGCAGATATCCTCCTTCCTCAGGTGCAATCGCTCAATTAACGTTTACAGCATTTGAGTATCACGAACGTGTTCTACAGCAGCACAGTGCAAGCACTGCACGCTCTTCTTGAAAAATAGATGGCAAAGTACACATGATAATGGTCATAACCAGCACTGACGACCTAGCCACGGGCCCGAATGGCAGCCAGTACAGCTGGGGTCCCTATATAGCGCCCCCCCCCCCCAATAGCGCCCCCGGCCCCAAATAGCTCCCCCGGCCCCAAATAGCTCCCCCTTTTTTTGCTTGTCACCTTTTATGTAGTACTTTATGCAGCTTTGTTGCGCAGTGGGACCTCAAACTAGTACAGGGGTCTGGTTTCGCGACCCCTATTTAGCGACCTGTCTAAATAGAGTGACTCCCTTTATGGCTCGTCACCGTTCCCGTAGTGCTTTGTTTCACTGTGGCAGGCCCAAGCGCCCGCCCGCGACTTCGGCGGCGCGACTGTCGCTGGCCCTAAATGCCGGTATGGACCCAGTAAGTTGGGTGTAGCGTACCCCCCACACTGGCGGTCAAGGTACCCCGTACACTGGCAGCTAGGGTACCCCCTACCGGCGGCCAGAATACATCCTATACTGGCAGCCAGGGTACCCCCTACACTGGCGGCTATGATACCCTCTACAATGGCGGCCAAAATACCCTGTACACCGGTTGCTTAGGGTATCCCCTTGACAGGGGGGGGCACTATATAGGGACTCCTACTGTATTGGACGCTGGGTACTTCTGCTCCAAATACTGCCAAGCGACCCAAATTTCCGATTTGCCATAATCCGCACAGTTGCCTACAGGCACGAATTTTATTGTTATGTTGAAGGCCGAAATCATTCTGTGTCTGGCCAGGTGACAGCGGAGGGCCTTTGCTACAGCCCTTTGTGCCAAACGGGAATCTTTCTCAAGGCCAGCCTGAACTTGACGCAGTTGTTGGGATAACTTCCTTTGGCGACACAGAGGTGTGCGGGTCCTCCAAGAAGCCAAGCATCTACAAAAAAAACGGCAGCTTTGTTGACTGGATCCAGGCAACTTTCAAGGTGCAGTCCCAGTGATAGCACCAGAACAGGAGAGCAAAAGTCGGTGCTGTCTCTGTACCAGCATTTACCTTTCCTGCACATACACCCTATGGATTCTTGCAGTCATTCGTGGAATTTTTCATGTAGTACCTCAATTGCACATAATTGCAATGCGCAACTTTGCATATCTCAGCAGGGCGTATCATACCGTTCCTGTCAAACAGGTGACGCTATTGTTGGAATAACTGGGGACATGCCTGCAATAGCAGGCAGCGAATATTCGTATGATAGATCTTCTTGCAATTCATTTGTCATCGCATGCTCAGATATTTTAGGCACACACTAGAGTGGCTGCGTGCACAGATGCTGACATATGGTGTGGCCTTCTGTGGTAGTGAACGTGACAGAGTCGTCCAGCTTTTGAGCAGTAAGTAAAATGTGCTGTGTCCCTTGGCTTAGAGGCAATTGAACGGGGGGTCATTGTGTTTGCAGGCACCAAGCCAGCCATCAGCTTCACCTTCAGATTTTGCAAATCAGAGCTCATCACAATCGAGTTCTGGTAATAATCCGCCTCCCGTATCACCACTGCTCCCAGAGCCTCTTCCAGAAGCATCAGAGATACCGGCTCCAGAGGCGCCGGTAACCATTGCCGCTGATTGTTTCGTGGCAGAGTGGGGATAGGGTCCGCAATGTCTACTACATGTATTTGATGTATTAAATGTACATTAACACAAGGTGCAGTTTCTTAAATCTTGGGAAATGCATATTCGTGCCCCTTGATGCCGTCGTAGGCGAAATTGCACGAAGTCCATTTTGCGACAAGAAACCAGCAGCCTTGCGACTGGCGCTAGTGGTCATCAGTGTCACGACTTTCAGTTAGTATATGGGGAGAAGATTTGTGTGGCTGTGGATGTTTGTCGTATCTCCCGCTGCACAATGAGGTATGCAACAATCACGGTTGCTGATGGGGAATCTGCAGCTGCAGAAATGGATGTTCAGACCCTGGTCAGCCTAGCCGAGGTGCAGAATTCTTCTAGAGAATGACTCGCAACCATGTGCAGAGCAACCCGTGATTCTATGTCCTTGGTCGTCGCGGCACAGTTCAGACAGGATTTGTGTTTTTTGCATGGCATATGAATACTTAGGCACTGGGCTTACAATTCCATCAATTCGAAAATAGCATGGGCTCTTCAGGCCTCAGCATGGCACAAAAACAGTGATAAGTAAAAGCAGTTGGTCGTTGATCTAAATTCAAAACATGCGCAGGTCACCCCAGTAACCAAGAAACAAAAAACCAAGCAACCAAGGTAAGAACTGCAATGCATTTAGTGTTGCGCCGCAAAGCGTAGTGCAATTTTGTGTGATGCATGAACAAAAAGATAATAAGTTATTTTTTGGGCAAGCCGGCAATGCCTGACATTGGCAAGCATGCCCCACCAATGAGCGTCCTCAAAATGGCGGTCGCCAGACGAGCAAAATGTAAATTTGGACGAGAATGTTTTCTCAAATATGCATATTTGAAAGATTTGGTGACTGAAATTAAAGCAAAGCTGATTAAGTGCACATTTGCCTTCTCAGTGGAGATTCTTCAATGTTTAAATTATGCTATGACTACCGGTTCAGAAAGAGAAGCAAAATTAATTGATCCATATTTCTTACCACAGTGGCCTTCAATGCGTGTGAGATCGCTGCGACTTACTGGCTCGAGTTCAGATGGATTCCATGCGTGGGATCTACAAGTGGGAGACTGTGCCATTTGTGTCTATCTTCTTTGGTTGGAGCGTATAGCAAAGTTTGAGGCCTGTGTGTTGGGTCTTGAGAATGCGGCAACAATTGCTTTCGCACCAGCGGTTGCCGAAAGCATGCCACATTAACTGCATATGTATCGCTTATGAGCTTATCATCATGCATTCAAAATTTTGCAGCAAGGTATGCCTCATTGTCCGCGTTTTCAGTGGAGTTATCTCGCAGAAGGGCTGCGCATTCACTTGCACGCATTGTACCTGGTGGCAGGAGCTCAAAGCAGCATTGACGGTCGTTGAATCCGGTGGAGACACGAGCTCCGTGAGGGCGGCGCTGCTGAAGGGAGCAAATGTGAATGCATGGATTAACGACGAGCTCTCCGCACCACTGATGCTTGCAGCCGAGCTTGGCCACCTGGAACTGGTCCGGCTTCTGTTGCAGGCTGGTGCGAGGGTGGATAACAGAGATACGCACGGGCAGACGGCACTCATTTATGCAGCAGACGAAGGACATGTTGATATTTTGCTAGTGCTAATTGAAGCCAACGCGGATGTCAATGCTGCTGCAGACGATGGAATTACACCTCTATTAATTGCTTTACAAAGCCTCCGTGCTCCAGTTGTGGAAGGTCTGCTTGCTGCAAAGGTCGACCCCAATAAGGCCGATCACAACGGATGCGCTCCTTTGCACGACGTTTCATTCTCAGAGGGACCTGACAGCTCATACCTGGTGGGTATTTTGATAGATGCCGGTGCAGATGCAGATGCAAGAACCATCAATGGGCGAACGCCACTGTATCAAGCTGCTTTTCAGGGCAACCTCAACGTGGTCAGAACTCTCATGCGCAGAGGAGCTGATCCCAGCGTAGCCGACAACAAGAACAGAGCACCATTCGACGTGGTGTGTAAATGCCAGCAGAGTGGGAAATGTCAGGGAGAGGCATGTAGCTACCAAGGTGACATTAGGCAAATCAGAAAACTGTTGTCGAGAGATTAGTTAACGGAATGTGGTGGGCTGCCAGACGGCTGAATGAGCCGAATTGATTCAGTTGCACATTTTGCCTTGGCTGGGATGACAGTGCAAGGGAAGCATGAGCAAAATACGTGTGGAATGCGTTCGGTGCAGTCTGCTCAACTCGGCTTACTTCTGCACTCAACTGCTGCTGTACATGTGATTCAAGTGTGACGGGCAATGGCGATTTGCGCCCAGTTGGCATGTTGGCGTTGCAGGCGCTGACTCAAACGAGTTTTTTCTGCGCCATTGCAAATTCAAGGCATCGACTAAGGACATGAACACTATCGTGCTCATGTACCATTGGAAATTGTCTCCATCGGCTGGAAAACGCTTTTGTGGTGCAGAAACCCTGAAGCCGTGAGTTTGTGTCAATCTACATGCGCCGCCAGCAGTAGCAGCTTTGGCGCACCGCAGTCACGCGGCCCGGACGCAACACATTTTCAGCGGTCGCGGGAAGCGCAGCTCCGCCTGCTAGTTGTATCGTGTCTATACGGCTGACGCGCTTGTGGCTAACTCCGCTCTCACGCGTCGGTACATATGCCGTTCGTGGACACAGATAGATCCTCGTCTGCATATAGTTCCCTTTGGCACCTGACCTTCCCTGGGGAGTAACGTGCTACATACTTCACTTTACGGTGAGATATTCGTGCATTCGTGCATTTCCAGAAATGGCGTTTTTCTCCTTTTCTACTTCGCGGGTGCAGAGCCTCAAAGGCACCGTTGACATCAGAGCCCGACATTCTCTCTTGTTTCTATCATCGTGTGCAGCGGCGACGAGTATGCTACGACGGCTTCACAGTTGTGAGGCACGCACTGTTGGCATTTCCAGCAACCACCTTTCGATGTCTCTTCTCTGATCTCGAAGGAGCATACACACATTTCCTTGACCTAAGCACCAATCTGCTGGGGGTAGGTTGCCATTTTCTTGAGGAAAAGGCCGTTGATGCAATTCAAACGGCCCCTTTGGAGTGCACACGGGAAGCGCGAATCCACGATCGCCGATGCTTCAACGGCGTTGGCGCACGGCCAGACGCAAGGCCACGCCACACGCAAAACGCCCAGGGCTTACATATTTGTTCATTCTTCTGACAGAGAAGAGCCTTGCCGACGGTGGCAACGACCCATGGCAACCGAACAGTTCGAGTCTCCTTGCACCCTCAGAACTTTCCTTTCCACGTGACAAGGACCATCATCCATCACCAACCAGCCATATCGCGCTTCAGAGATGCCCACTCATTGCCACAATGCAACCCACTTCATAAAACATATGTCAAAGGTGCCCATACACTCAGTGGTAATGCACAAATATGTACAAGTCGCACACCATAATGCATAAGTGATCCACCCAGAGAAACGGTGGTCATTATGCGGTGTTGCAAACAATTTCCTTTCCTGAGCGCTGCTTCGGCAATTGACTATCGGAACTGAATGCAACGAAATGAGTGTTTCTTTTATTGGGAATCCTCGCCACAATCAGGTGGCAGCGTACAACTCGTTGAACCGCAGAAGCGGGTCGCCCTCACAACTCCCAGGCCCACTGATTTCTTCTACTGTCATCCAGAAAAAGGGTAGACATTGATGCAATATTGTGCAACTACTGCTGCAATGCCGACCAATGCTTGAGGAAATGCCTATGCAACTTCCGCTCCAATGGTCGCGTCTGACTTCTAATTCCTGCTATAACTTTCTAGGATGTCTCGATGAGTCTATCCCCCACCAGATTTGGATTTCTTGTTGATTTCAGTTTGATGTGGACACTGATGGTACTACCATCATACATTATGACATCAATGTGCGTGAATATTCACGGCGTTGTCAAGATGTCCCTGTCTAGCTCCACGCGGGCCGTCAAATCCCTCCATTGTTGTGTCGACCCTTCCAGTATATTCCAACCCAATTCCTAAATTTCGTGAAGAATTTTGTTGCAGAACACATAGGCATTATTGCACCCACTCAAAGATTTCGAGACCATTACTATCATACTTTTCGTGGACAGTCTTTGCCAGTATGCCCAACGGTGAATTTTACTCTTAGTTTACAACGATTGCCCCTGTACACGGAGGCAAACATGTTTGCCTCAATCTAGGAGGTCGCTTTGGCTGGCGCAAGTATGTGCGGCCTTCAAAAACTTGTCATGTCTGCCAGATAGAGGCATCTACATTGATAGAAATGCCTCTTGTCCAATTTGCGGTGCTGTGGAGTTTGGCAGTTTTGCTGGAGTCTATTTGCCTGAGTGGTCACATCGAGGGCGACATGCAGATTTGAGGTTGAGGGTGATGATGTGACATGATCACGATACATGGACTGAATAGATGGCCAAGCTGTAAAGGGACATCGCTGTTTGGGATCTGTCTATAACTCCGTTGCCTCCAGCTTGCTTCCAGACAGCCTCCACCGGAACCACTTCCCCAATGGCGAGACAGTCAGCGACCTACCAACGACTGATCATCAGAATGATTATGGTTCGTCATCATGGCAACGGCCCATCTTCAAGCCCTCAGCACATCACCGTGAACTCACCTTGGAAAGATGTCACGTCCTGAGCATCACACGTGTCCACGCCAGCTCACATCCACTAAAGTCGTACTGACTATACCGCGAGACTTAAAGACTACAATTAGACTATAAAAATATTGCCTAATGCCCAAAGTACCAAGTTCTGCAGGTACTGCGCAGCACGCCACACGAGCGACGCGCACCACGGAGTTGCCTATAAACGACGGATGGTGGCCCAGGAGGGAACGAACGTGCCTGCTAGCGATCCCTCCAGAACGCTGTCCCAACGGCTGTTCCTCCACTCCCGTGGCCATGCTCGCCTGCGGCGCAGTCCTACTACCCAATGCCAGGCCCTCCCCGCCCCGCCCCACCCTCTACCCCCCCCCCCCGGCGTGGTCGATTGTGCGCCCGCTCGTTGCGCCTGTGGGTGGCTTCGACTGGCGCCCACCCTCGGGGCCCCTCGGATGCGCAGGCGGCCAGACTCCTCCGGCCACCGCCTGTGGACCCCGATCGCAGGAACCTCCTTTGGGACAAACGCGCGAAAAACCCTGCCAGCGAAGTGCCCTATTTTGCGCAGGGCACTATGCGCCTTGGCCATCATGTGAAGCTGTGTCGCATGTCGAGTGCATAGGCGGCTGCGCCCGCCCCAAGTCACCCCGTCCCGTGTGTCAATCCGTCGATGGAGCGCTGTGACGGGGAGCGATCACCAGACCGCAATGCGGTCACCGCAGTACACTCGCGGCTTGGGCCCTGGCAATTGACACGCGACGCATTCGAACTTGCCAGCCCGAATTTTGATTTATTTCACAAATAGAGAAATGACCGTTTTTATGGCTACATGCACGAATTGTGTGGCCCGCCGACACACCCAGGTTACATGATGTCATGTAACAATGACAATGTGCCATGGTCATTCCCCCCTCCCCCGCTTCGGGCACCTGCAATACGGCGTCCACCTCGCTCTTGGCAAGCGCAACGGCGCCGTCGAACAAAAGGTCGTTTTCTGCACACTGCCGCGCGTCTGGCCGCCACTTCGCAGACTCCCTGAATCTGCAAGTGCTATCTTCATGTCCACAGGGCCCATTCTAGTGCATTTCTGCGCCTATTTATCTCTAAAGACGTAAAACCTAGTCTTACCTGTAAACGTATGTAAATGAGCGAATGTTTACACCACAAGTGACAAGCCTGGTCGTGGCTTCATCACGCTTCACATGTTTGGCCGCCCTTGCGCTTGAGTGATTTACAGCTTCGCCCCGTCATGTGTAGTGCACCGCATCCAAATTCCGAATCCGCTGTTGGATTGTAACCATAAGATGGAATTTATTCTGGAATGTCTGAATTTGCCCAAACCTTGCCCAAACACAGGCCGTCGAAAACGCGAGACCATGCTTTAGGGTGATGACCATCGCATTCTTTTGCACTTGTTCGAGGGGCTCACAAAGCCTTGCCCAGTATACGTCACAGTAGCAATGAAAGTTCAAAGATCGCGGCCCCAAAATTCAGGCCAGAAGTTCCCAAACTGGCCAGTCGATATAGAATTATGGCAGCAAAGCCACGGCAACTTCCATGATCAAGCCCACCAAGACACATGTTATACTGATTTGCTTCTTCACAGGGACATCTCTGAGCTATAGGCAGTATCGCACAGGCGGCTTTGTTTCGCCACCGCGAAAGCATGCTCCTCAAAATAGCGAAAACGGCCACTTTTGCGGGGCTGTGGGAAAATGAGGTTATTTGTCAGGAGGACACTTACTTCAAACGGATTGACTTGAAATTTTGGCTGTATACTCGAAAAACGTAGCAGCATCGTTGGAAAAATTCTCGCTGAAAAATGGAGAATTTGCGATCGAGAAATGATGTGCCCAATTCATAGATGACATTTAATTTGTGACAGAAGAAATGTTTTTTTCTGAAGAGGAGATTGGGGCTATCTCACTTTGGGGGCCTTTTACAGCCCGGAGTTCAGGTCCTGGATGCATAGCCGTGCAATGCGATTTCTCATTTTGAGTGCGTTTGTACGAAGAACGATTTTTTGAGAACTCTAAAACGCCCTAATGAGCTCAGCGATGTGCTTTGCTATGTCGCTAAACCAATTCCGTCAATTTTGACCAATGCAACAGAGACACTTACTTAACTGCCGGCGGTCATCCTCGCTGTCGATATGCACATGCTGGAATTCTGCAATCTGACCAATTCCACTCCCCTGTTTGGAACCGTGGACGATGACGGCCGCCAACCAACGTTAGCTCCCGAGACAAGGTGTCACTATTGCTGATGAGCAAATTCGAAGCAAACAGAAGTGAACAAAACAAGAGAGAGAGTGCCTATTCTAACAATGTGGGGTGGCAGACAAACGGGTGGTGTGGTGTGGTGTGGTGTGGGAGGTGCTGCTTGCAAGCCTTAGGCGTGAGAGAGTGTTTACAACAACGTAAACGCAGCTCGAAACTCTGCAAGCACGAGGTTATCCCGATCAATTGCCGCCATCGGTTCTTTATTAAGGAAATGTGTATGCCATAACAGATAGTTACAGACGCGCATTTTGTCAGAAAACTTTGAGGATGGTATCGCAATACTGCCCAAGCTTGTATGAAGCAGCCAGGGAGCCAGGGCAGACATCCCAGAGATACATTGCGCAATGCAGCTCCTGCTGCGATTTACCAGCAATGGCGCGTTTTGCACTGAAAACCGCCACGGCGGCATCTCAAGCCCCGCAACATCCTTCACCGAGAACCCTTCAGAAGCAGCTTGATTTTTTTCTGATGCCTGGAGCTCTCGCACTCGTCACTTTCGCATTTCCTGGACTTCCCGTTCCCGGCATCCATGCATTTGCACACCACGTCGATCGGCCCCCTCTCCTTATTGTCAACTATTCCGGGATCTGCCCCTCTGCGCATGAGAGTCCTGACCATCCCAACATTGCCGAAGAACGATGCTTCGTACAGCGGCGTGCGGCCGCTTTTGCTCCTTGCATCCACATCTGCACCAGCATCTATCAGAGCTTCGGCGATGCGCTCGCTTCCGGCGCCCAGCCTCCACGAGACCGAGTGCAAGGGAGCAAACCCCTTGGAGTCGGACTTGTTGGGGTCAGCCTTTGCGCCGAGAAGGGCCTCGACAACGGCGGCGTGGAGGCTCACTGATGCAGCCAAAAGGGGGGTGGTTCCACGTTCGAATTTGTCTTCTGCGGCATTGACGTCGGCTCCGGCCTCGATGAGGACAACGACCACATCGACGTGTCCCAGAGCTGATGCGATTATCAGCGCCGTGGTTCCGTCCACATCCCTGGCATCCACGCTTGCGCCAGCCTCCAGCAGTACTTCGACCAGAGTCAGGTTGCCCATTTCGGCTGCAAGCATCAGCGGCGTGAAGCGTCCATCGTCGATATACGCATTCACATCCGCCCCCCTAGCTATGGCCGCCTTCACAGGGGCTATGTCTCCCCCGAGGGCGAAGACCCCTAGGGCGGCGCCCAGCTCCTGTGAATCACATTCAGTGTCAGTAAACTCGCGTCAACCACGTCATACTCACTTCATCTGTCTCAAAACACGTGCCGCAACCAAGAAATCAGCAACCATACAGGCACTTGCCGCAAATTTTGGTACTTGAAGGGGAACGCACAAAGCAGCTGGGAGAATCACTGAAACGATATGCATCAGCACTAACTGATACGATATCAGACGACTTGCGCCGAACCCCGACCGCTGCCTCGTGCCGGCCACCCTTTGGGAGATGGCCACTCCCCGTGATTGAATTCCTGTTGCAAGCGCCAGGCATCATTCTGCCAAACCTAAACCCTAAAACCTAAACCCTAAACCCGCTGCTGCATGGCAGGGTAGGATAGTCGATGGGCAAGAGATTGCACCCCGCTGGGAAATCGTGTGTTCTTTTCCCCGCCAGACATATTCGGGGCAGATACACGTGTTGCCTCTTACTCAATAGTCGACATGCTCATGGCGATTGGCGCATCCGACAGTACATTTGAAGCATCTCAGGACACACCATTAGAAATTTGATCACCGAATCTTTTTCTGATTGGGTTCCAGATGGCACACTCCAAATCTGCACTTCCGTGCGTGACATCTGTGTCATGCACACATTTCGCGTGCTTGCAGTCTCCACTCCATTGGCCAAACAAACATTCCAGGGAGTTTGCGCTTTCCGACATTCGTTGAGGGGCACTCTGGCACCGCGCGGTCTCCTGACTGCTTTCGTTCTAATGCACCAACGCAGATTATGCGAGCATGCAGCATGCCTCCACTAGCAGAAAAAGGACCAAATAGCACTTTTGCCGAATACATGTGAAATGCACTTCATCAACGTTCTGCACGCTAAAAACACGAAAATAGCCCAAGCCCGTAAATTTCGTGCACATTTAAACATGTGTTATTTGGACCTTTTTTCCCAGTGCTCTGGACGCTGCTCGTGGCGGCGACACACAATGGCAAGTCTGTGCATCGCATCAATGAGCCTTTTGCGACCTTGGCAAGAACCCGGAGCTGAGTGCGTCAGCCGAAACCACAACAATGGTGTGTCTGTATGGCCCTAAGAGGGCGCAGCGGCTCCGTGTCTCTACCCAATCAAATTAATATGTACGGGCGAAATCGCCGATCAGGACAGCGACACTCCTTGTGTTCACGTCTGTCTCCTTGGAATCCGCGTGTCTATGTCAGGAACAAGTGTATTTGTGAGTTCCAGGTCCCTTGATGTAGTGCATCCGTCTCAATTAATACATTGGTTCTTCACTACATCATAATGTTCCGGCTTCGCCACCGCATTTATGTAAATTTAGGGAAGGTCCATCAGGGTTCATTCCTGGCCAGAATCGCACTGGATCTGAGTATCACCCAAGGACTGGACGGATAAATTCCAAATGCAATTTATGGAGCGCACTCACGTTCGGAAGCACGGCTGCGTGGGCAAGCTGCCGGGAGAGAAAGAGTCGTTTCCAGCGCAAAACTGAGCCTCAAAACATATGACATTCTCCCGCTACAGACTGGATGCAACCTACTTGCAATTATACGCCAAGCTGTGTGTATGAAATTCACCAGAACTTCTCCATTGCATTTCTAATGTTCGTATTCACTCTAGATGAGGTAAGAACTTCGATTGCGATGAAGAATGAGCAGAACCACACTCGATGCCTTAGATTTTCGTTCTTCAGTATCGAGCACGGGAAAATGCAAATTCTCCGTCGAGTCTGAGTTGCACGCGAACACCCAGTAGCAAATATGTGCAATTTACCCCGCGTTCAACACACGGTGTAACTGGAAGTGGTTCTGTGAATGGCAGGAACATTCCTGACATCACGAGTAGGGATATTCTCCCACAAAAATAAAATCGCGGAGAAAACTACAACGGACATGCCAACGACACACAAACGTGATACAGAACAAGCTTTGAACATTTGACAAAATTCGAAGACGTCTCAATCGGCATAATTCCATTGTCCAAAATAAGAAATGCAACAACCATGCTGACAAGACTTAGTATTCTCGTACCGCATGGCACTTCAAAGCAACTAGCGCATTTCGAGAGAGGGTGTACTCACCAATGTCGCTTTTTCCTTCTGCTTCTTGGATATTGGAGCTGCCTTCGCAGATGCAGCAATCGTGGTTAGTGCATTTTGGAATCCTTAGGTATCTCCTTTTGCATTTTGCTGCTGTGCTCTGCGTCAACTCTCTGGACTTCGCCTAACTTGACATGTGATTCATTTCTCTGAGTAATTTCCTCTAGAGTAGGTAACACATCAGGTTTATGTTTAGTTCGGTAAGTGATTTGAGCGTTTCAACTTAGGAGTTTATACAGTTTATAAATGCAGAAAATGGCCATATGACGGAGCTTTCAGGTGTCTACATTGACAGAATTACACTTATGACAATTGCATCGAATTCTTCGTCGACTGTCGGCGCTGCGACGTTTGTTTTCATTGAGAGACGGTGCGTGCCCGTGGGTAAACTCCGCCAATACGATATCATCGACATGAAGACGGGAATTAGCACATGTTAACAATCAATATTGACTGGGATCAATCCAATACCACAAAACTCGAGTTAAAGTGCTGAACTAGGAAAGCTGTGAGGCGGGCAAGTATCGCGAGCAACTCCCAGCATCATCTGCCTGGCAGTCACCAGGGTTTCTGAGCCGTGGAATGGTCTTCACATGTTTGTGTTGCATACCTTGGGAAAAGACATCAGCTTCATCCCTATTATAAATGCGGATGTCGTATAATTTACAGTTTGGATCTCTCCATTATCTACATGACTATACAGAATGCATAAACACCGCATCTGCTGCGCCTCCGTCTGCCCAAATGCTCAGCATGGCAGCAGTAGCGCTGGCATTCAACGTTTAGCGCCGCGCAGTGCTGCGAGACACAGCACGAGGGAAATCACATCCAACTGCGAGGTGAGGCCTGCAGGACCCACCAGAGGGGGTGCGAAGGCTTTGTTGGCAAGCCGTAATCTTTGCGATGACGCTCTTTTGGCGGGTGGATGAAGTGCTTATCGGGAGTGTGGTGTTTGCATAAAAGCACCGTGACAATTAGATGCGCTGGAGTGAAAATGCGCGCATGTGGAAGGGCGGATAGAGGTGCTCACAAACGCGTTCTGCGAGTATGCGCCGTGGACAGAGTGCAATATCTGGCGGAGTGCGAGGGCTTGAAACGGGGAGAACATCGGAAACTGAGCAGTTTTTGAAGCTGCAGACCCGACGGTGGAGCAACTTCGCGCCCTCATTTGGCTGCCGCGATGTGACACGGCGGCGAGAAACGGACGCGAAAGTGTCGACTTCTGTGCCCTAACCAAAATTGTGCCAGCTTGTGCTTCGGGATTCATTACACACTGGCGAAAAAAGGACCAAATAACACGTTCGAGAATGCGCATGAAACGCACTTCACCACAGTTCTGCACGCTGAAAACACCAAAATAACCCAAACCCGTAACTTTGCACACGTTTGAACACGTGTTATTTGGCCCTTTTTTCCTATTGACACCGTCGGCCGACGGTCCGCGGACCGCATCAAACTGGGCGCATCAGACTCTGCTGTACGGGTCGACCGATCGCAACCTTTTTTTGGTAATTACGAAACAACTCATGACACAAGTTGAGTTCTTTCAATTTCATAGTTCCCCAGTGCAATGCCAGGAGCGCTGCCTATCGCAATACATTCAATCTTATCCTATGGAACTGCAACGCAGCGTGGAAGAACGATATTTTTGATATTGCTATGTATCACTCTTGTGATTATGTTGACAGTGATATTATTGTTATGTTGTTATTATGGAGTATATAGAAAACACAGTACAGCACCTGCAGAGGTGAAGTTGATGGCAGAGTCTCGCCATCTTCCGGGTTTACTTCCGAAGCGCTTTCGTTTGAAGGCAGCGCTCGAGGTGAAGCAATTGGCTTGTTCTGCAAGAAACATCGATTCTCGTCATATGCGTTCACAAATGGGCAAGCACTTACGCTTTGCTCGTGTACACATGTCAAATTTGTTCAAGCGATGTGAAGCAGCCCGTGCTCTATGCGCTGCACGCATGAGACATGGAAATAACAAACAATAAGAGATCCCTCATGGGCACGCTGTCCACATTGAATCCAAACATGCGAGATGTAACAAACAGCCGGTTTTCCTTCACCAGATATTGGTATATTTACAAACAATCAACACGCCCCTGGTGATGTGCCCCTGAAGATTTCTTATTCCACTGGCTTTATTTACATTAAGCACAATAAGCATAGCAAGATGTGCAGATAAACATCGATGATACACAAAGATCACCAGATTATTTTGGCTCTCATCCACGATCCGCGTGAATGGCAGCGGCCGTGAGCCACAGTCCAACAGCCCCAGCGCATCCTTCAGCTTATGCAAATCATATCCGGTATGGCGTTCAGTGGTATTTTCTGGGTTTGACATGGCGTCTCATTTCAAAGCCGCCACACGACATTGCAATGCCGCATGAGGGAACATGCCGAGGGATTTCAGCAACGCCCATACATGGAAAGCCTATCGGCAGGATAACGATGAACCAAAAGGTTCAGGTGAATCTTTTCATTTTGATCAGGCTTGTTACTTATGGTGTAAACCCGCGATCCTTTCTGGTCTTTGTGTGTAAAACTATAGAGTGAATAGCGTGGAACACGTATAAAAATGTGTAAATAGGGTTTCTGTGTATATACACACCCAGGAGGCGCTGACCCAGGCAGACGGGGGGTGGCCGCCAGACTCGCTGCAATGAGCAGAGAACGAAGGCTTGTTCCGCGACGCCGTTTTCCCTGGCGAGGGCGAGGTGTATGTTGTTAAAGGTGCTCCCCGGGGGGGCGGGCGACCTCATAATGTCACCTGGGTCTGTCGGCATGCCGAGAATTCGCCCTAAATATGCCCTTAAAAATTAGCATTTCTCTGTTTCCACGTTTTCGCGGGTCAAAGAGCACTGGTAGAAAACGCCATGTGTGCGACGCCAGCTGCGATGCCATTTTGAGACAAATTGATGCTATCACAGTGATTGCGATGGCATAATAGGGGCTGTGATGGCATCAATTTCTGTCAAATGGCAACGCAGTTGGCATCGCAAACAGGCTGTTTTCTACTGGTGGAGTAAGCATGAGGTGGTCCCGTGGACGCAACTAACAAGCCCGTCTCTGATATGTCGCTATTGCTGGGGTCACCTTGACAATTGCCTCTATCCAGTCGCTGAAACTGCCGACGTTCGTGAAGACACTCGGCTTCTCGGAGGATCCACACGCATTGTCGTCCCCAAAAGACGTGATTCCGACGACGACATCAAGTCCAGCGTACCCATCCGAAATATTCCCATTCGGCACAAAAGGCTGCAGCAAAGGGCCTCCACTGTCACCTGGGCGCCCACAGAATATTTTCCATCCTTAGCAGCGCGCCCTCGCTCTGCGTCTGCTCCATTCCACTGCAGGTTCCGGTAATGCAAGGGTGTGTTGCTTCATTTGCCTGGGAAGATGGCGGTGAAAGTTCAAGAGCGTGCTGTGATACAGCAGTATCATCTACAGACTTGGGAAAGGATCATGACTCATCCGATATCCGATATGCACCTTGGGTAACTTGACAGGGTGAGGGCGTTACCGATACGCAGACGCTAGACCGGTACCAGGAACAGTACCTAACCCTGGAGAATATTAATTATAGCACCCCGAAAAAGTGAACTTTGAAAACTAAAAGAACTGTCACTGTTGCGGTCTCTATAGCTGTCCCGGTATTGGAACTGGCCCCGGTCTCGGTCCCAGTCTTGGTTCCCGTCTACTGCCTGCGTACCTGTAACATTGTGGGATATCGAGAATATCGGTGAGTCACTGGTCCAGGCACTTGCACAGGGATAAAGGCCGACGGACATTGCTTGTGGTCGGGTTGGAAGCCCGTCGCCGCCACTTCCCTCCCCTTCCTAGCCCCGCAGCATTGGCAATCGTTGTCTGGAGGATGGTCTCCACCATTCCTATCAGAGTCTTCCATCAGCCCGCGGATCGTTCCCTGCTTCTCAGGACGCCATTATCTGTTGGCGGATGGGGGCTTCAGTACGAAATATCGGAAATATTATGCCACGTCACCAGGTGCGCAACGCACAATGAGGTTGTCGTCGCTCGCGGTGGGAACGATTCTGCATTCGGCAACCGCTTCAAAAATTTGATGCTCCTGTAGACCGTCAATTGTATTGAGGTACGTGAGTGCAGCTTTCACTAGCCAAGTAGCACTTTTTGCGAGCACATATGGAATGTGGAAATCAGTCTACTGCACGGTAATATAACGCAATAGTATCCCAAACCCGTGAACTCTGTACACATTTGAACACGCGTTCTTTGGCCCTTTTTTCTAGTGTTTGGTGGATGGATCATCAGTCGGTGGCTCCTCTGTTCGCCACTGATTTGCGCCCCAACTATGTGGGGGATGGATAGTGTGATGAAAGGATCCCAAGCAAAGGCAAAAGACACATCAAATATGAAACAAACATGGAGAATTGCACCGAAATACACAGTACATGCACGCATTCCTCAAAAGATATTTGAGCAAAGTGGCGTTTCAATCCAGAATCAGTCGCCGGTCGATTATGCGTCCGTTTTGTTACCTACTGCATGGCGGTCTGGCACCGAACCTGGCAGAGGAACACAGATTTGGGGAATATGTAAGGTTAACAATACCTTGCACTGTAGCGTATTATACAGGCAGGGCATTTTGAATGCAATGCATGTCCATTTTCTGATATGTCGAATTTGTCCCAATTTTCAAAAATAACGAATGGAACAACAGCAGTTGTGCATTTCGAAATGGCCTTAAAATTTATTCGAGTTTGTGTATACCAATCGATTTCAATACAATGTAACCGAAATCCTAGTTGGTACAGTAACTGATACAATTACTGATGCAATAGCATTCGGTACAATGATGCTCGGCGCAACAGTAATTGATACGGTGTACATCGTGATGTACAACTCGGGTACAACTATGTACAACTCTTCTATTGATCAGCAGACTCACCCTGGCAAACGTCTTGCCCCTTCAGGTTGAACGCGCACACCATGAAATCCTTCACCAGGCCGTTCCAAACGCCCTCGGCATTGCAGACGCTGCGCCGCACCAGATTGACATTCGTCTGCTTGAGGTCCAGCGGGTAATCTCCATTTTCGTCGACACCCCATCCCAACGCCAGCAGCTGCGGGCTCTCGGGCAGCTCGTGGATCCTTGGAGGTAAGCCGACGGGGATGTGTTTTGACGCCTTCTGGAATCTGAGCAGCGCAAGGTCGTATCCATCCCTGGTGCGCCCTGTCCAGTTCTCGTGAAGGACTGTCCTCTTCGGCTGCATGATCTTTGGGCCGAGAGGAAATGGGAATCAAAGAGAGCCGTGGCATTTGCGCAGTTTCAGGTTCACAACGCATGCCAACGCAGCGCGGCCTTGCTTGTCAATGCAGTCTGCACTCAATCGTGAAGCAACAAAATGATGCAAGCATCCGCGTCAATTCAAGTTCGCGCTTCACAAGCCATTGCTTGATAGCCATTCATAATTCATCAGGGAACGTCTACATCGCCAATGAAATCAGTCGCTCAATTGCTCATATGTATTACACGCACGCCAGAGCCAATGTTAAGCGCGAATTGATCAGAAAATTTTCAAGTGAGTCGAGCACAAAATTCACTAAACTGTCATCAGATTTATGCAAATACTTTATACTCTGATCATTCGTCATCATAATGTGATCAGACCAAACTGTATTAACGAATGAGGTTGCCAATATCATTGAATTAGATTTAGCACTTGAGCAACACACTCAGGGGTACACGTACCTCAACAATACCGTTCTCGTTCTCCTTGTCGGTGAGATTGCACGCCCCGATAATAACTATGGGAGCAGCGCCGACGGAATCTGGCAAGGCGGGGTCCACGCAGTGGGCGGCTGTGAGCACCCACTTGGGGTACACCAGCACCCCGCCGCATTTGTGGACGTTCTGCCTGTTGTTCAGCGACACCATGTACGGGAAGCGCCCGCAGGGGGTGTCCATCCCATTCTGCGACGTAGCGAAAGGACGTATTTTAAGTTCCATGGAATAAGAGCACCTGAAGGCAAAGGATTCTGAAGCACGGCTAGGGGCAAAAGAACACAACGCCTTAGCTTCGTACTATGGGAGTCTCGTATTGTCTCGCAGCACTGGCGGGCATGATGCCATACCGCTGCCTGCCCTTGCTGATATGCACGTGAAATTTTCAGGATCGGAGAACCGCAGACGCCGTGGCCTGTGCTTTTTGAACCCGTATGTTTTAGGAGTCTTTATTGATGGATTGATATATCCATCCATCCATCTATCTATTGATTGATGTCCACTGGCATCGCAAAATCCGATATTGGGCTAGCTTGAGATGGCACCACGGTTTCCCCCTTGTCAGCTCCAAGCCAACTGGCGCCCTGCCCTGTCGAATATCATGGGTGCATCGCATACCCTCACGCCATCTGATACCGCTGGCCTGACAGGGTGACGGCCTAACTGTCGTGTTGTGGGACCGGCGGTCAGAGGCTCAGGATATTACTGGCAGCGACAGGCAGCGATGGATGGCAGCGATGGATGGCAGCGATAGGCAGCGATGGATGCCAGCGCAGGTTGCATCAGCCCCAAAATGGTCCTTCTGTCGTTCTACCAAATGTCACTTTCATTACTCGTTTACGCCTGTTACGAATAGTCCATACAATCAGCTTATTAGTGTTTATAGATCAAATAGCACGATCTATACAGAATAATTAGAGTACATACATGCTGCATGGAAAGAATTCGATACTTATCTCATGTTCATGCCTGTGTACTCTATCACCCTTCATCCGCTGGCTCGTCAATTTGCAGATTCTTTGAATCATTCATGCATTCACCTGTTTATGGTTGTCTGTATTCACCTACTCTTCTATTTGTTTTATTATTATTTGTTATCCATCTGTCCGCCCTCCCCCCACCCCCACCCCCACCCCCACCCACCCCCATCCCTGCGCCCATGCGTCTATTGATTCTGTTCGTTTATTTGCCTATCATTCATTTACAAAAAGTAGGCTACATATTTCATCGGCATGATGGCAACCGCCCCGCAACTCACTGCGATCCTTGGAACCACGCTTGGTTCCTGCAGCACCTTCCTTAAAGATGTTCTTCTGAAGTCACTGTCACCTGCAAGGCGGCATCACATCGTGCATCGGCGCGGGAGCAGCACGATCATCAAAGCGCATGTTGACCTGCTCGTGCCCATCATCTGGTCAGTGGCGATCGCGTGACGTGCACTGTAAATCCATGGGATTGACGCGATCATATTGAAACATGGAAGCAATCAATTGATTGCAATACACAGGGTTTGAATGCAATCACGGGCAGTCCCGTCCTTTCGCATCCAGCGCAGACCGAAGTACTAGAAATACCACCTCCGCAGCATATGTGCAACAAGCGACCCACTAATTGTGACCTCGTAAGACCTCATCGATTCGACAAGAGTGGGTGTCAGTCAGGCGGAGTTACCCGCGCCACGGAGCTCTGGGATTCGGCATAGGCAAAACAATCCGTGTTGCTCGTCCGCGCCGAGCAGCAGGCCGCACGCATGCCTGCGAACCCCGCGCGAGGTCACAACCGCGTCAGGATAAATGGCGATATCTGTCCGTCCACCGCTCCCAATCATAATTATCTCCTGCATAGGAGCGTGGGATGGACAGGCATCGCCGAAATAATATTACTGCCTGCACCAAATCGGTGACTGCTTGCACCAAGTCACGTGCACATTTTGTCCTAACCTCAGTTTTAGGGTTAAGTTTAGTTCAGGGTGAGTTTTAGGGTTAGGGTTAGGGTTAGGACAGGCTTAGGTTTAGGTTTTAGGGTCTAGGTTTTAGGTTAGGTTAGTTTTGACGGAGTTGGACATGATGTGCACGTGACTTGGTGCAAGCAATCACCGTTTTCGTGCAAGCAGTCACCGATTTGATGCAGGGAGTAATTTTATGCCGGCATCGCCCTGTTGGCCACGTCACGGATTCAAGGGTGGAGAGCGGATGACGGAAAGCTCGGCTTGACCACCGCAGTACGTGAACAGCACGCAGGCAACCGACCCTGCCTCGCGCACGCATATTACTCCGCGGAAGGAGACGAAGTCAAGCATACGACAGGGTGACGTAAACCCCACGGCAGCCGTCAGAGTTCACGTCGTCCCCCAAAGGGCCGCCCATAATCCACGGCGCCCCGCCGCGGGCCACACTTCGCACTGATCCTTGGCCGCTGCCGGTTTGCGGGCTCCAGGCGCCCAAAGGCGCTGACTGCGACTAACCCATCCGTGGGGGATGCAGAGCCGGCTTCAACGCTGGCTTCAAACAGAACGTTCCGAGAGATCCTGTGACGGCACGGGGCGAGAGGGGCGTGCGTGGGCGGGGCACAATCGGAAAAAGCAGCAGGCGAAACGAAGCGGTGGTTGGCGTTTAAACGCGGCGTTGCGCCTGATGACACCGCAAAACCGGCTGACCAGTCAAGCGGTCAGCGGCCAACGCGCGGGGCGCCATGATCAGCCGTGCCGCGTCTCGCGCGACGATCGCGGTCCGCCCAGCCTATCCAAATGGGCCTCCTCACCTCCGTCTCCGTGGGTTCCCAGCATCGACGTCACGAGCAACAGGGCCAGGCACGTCGCTCCGGGCACCGTCGCCATCCTTCACTTGACCACCCTGAACGGAACTGCAGAAAATGTTATAGGAGCATACACCACTCCGCTGGCTGCGAGCGGTTCCCCCCACCTTCCCTCCCACCCCCAACCCCACCCGGGGGCTTCCTGTTTGGGCTTGGCACCTCAACTGCGCGTCTTACTGATCGGAGCCGTGGACAGATGTACAACCCCGCGGCACTGGGGCCTGCCCTTCGATCGCGCCAACCCTTCGCAAAAGGCACACTCAAGAAGCCCCATAGTTCACCCACCGCTTCGAACCCCGAGCACATCCAAATCGCGGATCGGCGCATCGACCCTGGAGCTGTCGCCATCCCAATGCCGCCGTGGGCCTTCGCGGCGCTCAATGAATGTGTGACCGGCACTGCACAGGGGCGTGTCCAGGCGAACGAAAGCCGAGCAACCCTCGCTTTCCTGCCGCAGCTCCTAAGCACGTTCTCCTCCCTTTTCCCTCTTTCATGCCTCCCATAATTTTCAATGCACAACGGATTTGTTCTCAAGATTCGACGATACGGGATCTGGCCCTCGCCCTCACGGGTCCCCCCCTCCCGCTAAGTCTCGAGATCCCAAACCAGATTCCCTTGCCCTCATCTACCGGAAGGCCTTCGACGCCGCCGCCTCAAGCTGAATCTGGTCAACGCGCCGTTGACCGCCTGGACGACGGACGGGCGGCCCCCCTCACCGCCGCGCCCTCCTCCACCACCCAGCCTGTGGGCGGCTCGGCGGGGCGGCAGTAGTTAAGGACCTTATGGGCGAGCGGAATCAGCGCCCTGATGGGCCCGCCCATTCGCGTTGGGCTGGGGAGGCTGGACGCCATCAGCGAGGAAGCGGCCGACGAGCGCTCTGTTGAGGACACAGCGCGGCCAATCAAACGAGAGAGTGCGTTGATTCGCGCGACCGCCGATTTAGGAGGAGGGCATGAAATCAGTTCCTCTGTTTTTTTTTTTATTTTTTTTGTGATTGTCGATTCTTATTTCGACACCCTAAACGCTAAACCACTGACCCACTGATTCAAGCTGGCCTTGTCAGCAGAAGAAGAAGGGATCCTGGCGGACAAGGGGATTGGTGTATTCTCTGGGAGGAGTACCCGGCGCCTGTCATTTCCGTACATGACGGTCATGATCATCACCTTGAGGGTACTATATTGATATACAGGACGGCCTTCAGGACTACGGTAGGACTGTTAGAAAGCTGGTGCCCTAAAGCCTCAAAATGACCTTTGTGACCTTCACAACTTCATGGATTCATGACTTCAGGGGGCAAGCTTGACCTCACGAACGCAGGGGGCAGCCGCTGTGGTCGATCCATTCACCTCGAATAAGGTAGATGTTGGTGCGATGTGGTGGCAGCATCGCCATGGATGCAATGCCCAGCAACGCTTTAGCAGATTTGATCATGGGCCAATAGCGACAGGCATCGATGAGTTATGCCAGCATTGCGTCAGTGGTGATGCACTGACTTTGCGGCAGCATTGTTTGGTGTTGCACCAAGTACGGATACCATGGCATCAACGTCTACCCATTTTCAGATGTTGGATTGGAGGCGGATGCAATAGCCACCTAGTATTCTTGCCGAAATCCCAGCGGCTTAGTACTTTGGGGGGTTACATTTGAGGCGTGCGCGGTGCCCAAAGAGAATGGATGCCATTTGCAGGACAAGCGGTGGGGGGAACGACGTCATCCCATCGTTCGCGCTGGTGTTCAATGATCATTGTTGTGGCTGCCTAATTCGCAGATGAGCCACGGTCAGAATCGTGAGAGTCTCTCACAGGCTGCGTCCGATCCAAACACCCAGACACAAGCAGCCAAGGGACACTATACAACCTGAAAATAGCCCAACAAAAAGGTGCAAATCAACTGGAATTGAAAAGGGCTGCTGGCTGAGCTAGCTATCAAACTCGTCAAAGGCTGCGAAGTGACAAGTCCTGTGTCCCTTTTCTGCGTGTTCTGACAGCGCCTAGCATGCTCAGAATTCCACAAAAAGCTCAGTTGTCCCTTTATATGGGCTACCTCCCTGGCCAGACTGGCGATCTGTGGTGATTCCCCATGCATTAAAGGGTAAATAAGGAGCCCGACCAGTTCACCTACTTTCCGAATTAAACTTACAAACCTCGCTGTCAATACTGGTCCTTGGACAATCAATTTGATACCACTAGGAAAAAAAGGGCCAAATAACACGTGTTCAAACGTGTACAAAGTTTACGGTTTTGTGTTATTTTTGTGTTCTCAGCATGCAGAGCTTTGATGAAATGTGTTTTATGTGTGTTTGCGAAAGCGTTATTTGGCCCTTTTTTTGCTAGTGTACAAGTTCAGGTTAATAACACTGAACTAAACGCCTTCCAAAGTTGCGATAGTTGGTTAGTGTTTATAAACACTCTTGTCCAATCCTTTATATGTTTTCCAGGATTTTGGACACTGTCAGACAAGATCAGCACATTGTCAGCATATAGCTTGATGTCCAGTTTCTTGCTGATTCTATGTGCACTTGCACCACTCAGTTATCAGTAACTTTAGCAGACAACTCTGTCCAACTTTTTCGCAGCTGCTAAGCTTGCCTCTCAGTCAGCAAGTGTCTCTGAGTTTCTTGTGTGTTTCTATGCAGTTCAACCTTCACAAGAGCTGTAGGGCACCATGATGACCCAGTTTTTGTGGCAGGAGTTTTAGTTTCTACTTCTTGATCTAGTTTTTTAGGAACTTTGCCAGCCTGACTCATGCCATAGACAGTATTGGCTATCCAAGGCTTTACTGAATGGACACCAGGGAGCCCAAATGGAATATAGTTGTAAATTGTAATCAACTTTTCTGGTGTCAGATCAACTATGTGTGCAACACTCGTCACTGTGGTGATCACTCAGCATCGCTCACTATCACCGTTACTATTAGTAATATGCCTAACACGTTTCTGGAATATAAAGGCCAGCCACACAGAGTTCCGAAGGACAGCCTATCCTTACGTCAGCTTCACAATGTGATTCTGGGATATATCCAACACTTGCTATGTACACACGCTGCTTAACGTATAGCTGAAGGCCACCTTTGCATAAGCTTCGACCACAAACGGTTTGCCAGGACGGTTAGGATCACTTGCAACACGTCAATAGTGACATAGTATTCTGACCTGGATTCTTGGTGCCTCCAACGAACGCCAATGTTCCCTTTCAGGGATACTGTAGAGCCTTCGAGGGGGCAGCACCCCTGGCATACTTTCCAACCCCCCTTAGTCACCACCAAAATGCAGCAGCTATTTTGGGAGCGCAGCTCAAGGCTATAAACACCCAACCGTATTATGTATTATAGTAATGCGTGATTGTACTGTAAGATAACTATGGCTCAGCACCTTAGATTTCTCTGAGGGTGTTTTCCTGAGGACCCATAGGCTTTCCAGTCTATTATATAATATGCAATCACTATTAAAGTATGCTTGGGGCCCCGCAGGCGTTCCCAATAAAACACATCTTGAGTGTATTAGAGTACTGATGTAATAGAGCCTTTTGTCACTCACAGTCCGCCCACACACTCAACACACACACACACACCCCAAACAGCCCTCCATTGTTGTGGAAACACTTGGGGTAGGTGCAGTGGACCATTTCTTTCTCTCATTATCTTTAGATGATGGTGTACAACTCCATATTTATAGTATTATGCTCTGATTTACCTCTTGGCTTTTGTTGTCTAAATATGCGGATTTATGGATGACTTGAAGGTGCAGAACTTTATGTACTGTAGCCTGGATAATGGGGGCTGAGTAGGGGGAGTTGTGGAGTTGTTTTGGTGGTGACCGGTGGCCCGTTTTGTATAGTGCATTGTGGTCGTGTCTTTATGTACTAACACACTCGGAGGTGTGACGGTCGGACGGGTATTGGATGTAGGGGGCGAACTGTCTGACTGTAATTGTTGTTCCTGGCTCACTGCCGACTCCCGCGGGGGCGACCGCGCGCCCCCGCTGTCCAATGACCGTTGCTGCCACCGGCTGAAGGACGCAGGCCTTGCGACCCCGCGGCCCCGGGCCCTGCTGCGTACTCCGAACAAGCGTGCGCCCCGACTACGCCGGATCTGCACGCCATCGGGCGGAGATCCGAGGTCACCCGTAAGGGGTGGACCGGGCGACGGCAGGCGCATGCCGGCTCCATCGAACAAAACCACGTCAAGTGGTTTCGGAGCAAGGCAAGGCCGGAAGCGTTGAAGGCCGGCAACGGAGAGTGCTTCGGCGCCGCCCAAGAAGTGGGGCGCATTCATTTTCGTCTTTGGATCCCGGAGGATGACGCCTAGGCGCAGCCCCACTGCGAGGGGAATTGCACTGATGACGGCGTGAATTCACTCAAGAGCACAAGAGCGAACGGCCCTCAGAGGCCATGGAAACGGCTGCGTGGAGGAGGAGTTCTTTTCGACTGCAAACAACGGCGCAGCGAGCTGCGAGATGGCGCGGAGGAGGCGCATTATTCGGCGGAGGAAAACGGTGCCCAACGGCCGGGCAACCGGCTTAATCGGAGGAGACAACGCGCGGACCGCGAGGGAGCGTCGCGGCCCGTTGAGAGGAGGATCCCCAGGGCTGAAGGGCGGCCATGAAGCCAGCAAGGAGCGAGTAAGGCGGACGGAGGTGCAAATGCACGAAAAGTGCATTTCGGCGACCCGCGAGCATGGCCCGTCGTTCGGCGGCCATGCAGCTCCATCGAACAAGGGGATCAAGTCCCAAGGAGCAGCCACAGCATGCCCAACGGGGCAGTGTGGCAGGGAGCCGAGAATCGGCGCTGCAATGCGGAAGGAGCCGTGTGGAAAGGAGCAGCGCCTTGGAAGGCGCAACCGTCCCCGTCCGACCGCTGGCGAGGGCGGAATCGGACGGATTCTGGAGGATAAAAAGCTGGTGAAGACGGCCAAACGAAGGCCGTTGTCTCTGCAAGGTGACGCACGGATTGGAGGCTACGGCGCGGAGGAAAAAGAGAGGCATGGAGCAGATTCGAAGCTGGACGGCGGGCTCCATCCGAGCCCGGTGCACCAACGCGGCGCGGCGCGGCCATTCGACGATGGCCAGCGCCAATCGAACGCCAAAAGGCGAGGTGTGGGCCGACCCCAACGAGGCCCACACCGGCGGAGCAACTTCGCGGCTGGCGCGACCGAGGGGAACCGAAGCCGGGCACCGGCGGGCTCCATCCGAGCCCGGATCTACAACGCGGCGCGGCGCGGCCACACGAACGTGGCCTGCGCCGGCGGAGCTTCGAGACGCGCGGAATCAATGGCCACTCGCGTGGCCTCCGCCGGCAGATTAACGGCGCAACCGATGCGCCTGAATGGAGCCGTTCTGGGGCAAGGCGCCGGGCTCCATTCGCGACCGGAAAAAGTGGATGCCGCGAGGCGCGGCCGGGCGAGCGCGGCCTGCGCCGATGGATCGTCGAGAGGAATGGCGTGGGCGGTCCACAACGAGGCCCACGCCGCTGGAGTGACTCTGCGGCCGGAGAGACCGAGAGGGAGCCGTTCCCGGGCAGCGCGCCGGGTTCCCACCGAGCCAGGAGGCCCGCAGGCGACCCAGCAACTCCGCGGAGCGCCAGTCGGACTGGCGGAGTGAGGTGGGGGGCTGAGTCGGACCGGGTTGCCGTACAGGGCAGACCGGTGACCTGTGAGACGGGGGGGACGCCCTTACTGTCCAATCAAAGGGCTGTTGATTGGTTTACTGGAATTTGATGGATTTTGTGTGAAAGGCTGTGGTCCGCAGCACTGGGCCTTGGATTCTGCCAATGTACTGCGGCTAACCTAAAGGCCAAAGTACTGTGGGATTTGGGGAGTGTGAGGACGCCTGAACCAGTGCCGGGACCGTGACAGCGTGGGTGGGAAATGCGTGCTGTGCTGTGCAGCTGTGCTGTGTGCTGTGAGCTGTGCTGGGCTGTGCAACTGTGCTGTGCGACTGTGCTGCGCGGCTGTACTGTGCTGCGCAGCTGTGCTGTGTGTGCTGTATGTGCTGTGTGTGCTGTGAAGTGAGTTGTGAATGAACATGGGATTTTAAAGATAGAAACAAAGGAATTTTCCAGGGACAATCTATATAAGTGGTCAATCCTATAATCAAAAGGGGGTGAATCACTTAATTTTGAATGGATTGGTGAAGAGTGTATTGAGGGGCACAGTAAGTGCCAATTTTGGGCAAAGATTTTGGGGATGATGCCCAAAGTTTTGAATCATGCGATGACTCCACTAATAAATCGTTGCAAGTGGTATAGAATTTTGTTGAGTGTGGGTAAAGCGATTCCAATCTCAAAATAGGTAAAAAAATGATGAGTGATTGTTATTATTGATTAAATTCTGGGATAGCCACAAGAAAAAGTAAAGTGGCATATGAGATTGGCCCACAAAATATGGCCATTGCAAGCGGTTTAGGGTTAGCAGAACCAGAGAGAGCAAATGGCGTTTTGGTGTGCAACCCAAGATGGTGGAAGGTTTATCACAGAACTGTACAGCCTGAATGCAATCAGTTTCTGTGAAATGTGAGAGGAGCTGCACTTTTGGAATATAGTAGTGTGCACTCCAATCACACAGATAATGACTTGAAGGTTGGAGTAAGTCTAAGGGCAATTGGAAGTAACTTCAAAAGTTCTGGTTCTAGACAAAAGATATTGAGGTTTTGTAAAGTGTGATTATAGTGGGACCAGAATTCTGTCACAGAGACTGCATCTCTCTGTATTGGGGAGATTAGGGTGATGTTGAGACACTCTACTAGCCTTCAGATACCGGGTACTACGGTTACGAGGTTTTGGCCCTCGACCCGGCTGAATACCGGGTAATACGACAGCGAGGTTCAGGCCCTCGGCCCGGCTCATATACTGGGTAATACTACAGCGAGGTTATGGCCCTCGGCCCAGTTGAACACTGGGTAATATGGCAGCGAGGTTCAGGCCCTCGGCCCAGTTAAATTCTGGGTAATACGGCAGCGAGGTACAGGCCCTCGGCCCGGTTGATGACCTTTCATGACCAGCCTCAATAATCCAAGACCAAGAAGAACACCAAATCAGTAAATGGATACAATGCATGTGCAGTTCAGTAGGGGGACGTGAGTTGGATATTGTGGTTGTTCTCTTATTGGGTGCATATGTGCAGAGGTGTAGGGAATGCCAGTTGAGGGGCATTGAGTTGGACAAAAGTGGTGCCTTTCTTATATATCTGATCATGAGTTGGAAGTCAGTGCAGGAAAGACCACTATAGCAACAACAGTGCTATGTGGCAAATCAGATCTTATATTGATATGAGCAGGCTTTGAGGTTATCCAGTCACACCATGGGAGGAAACACCACTCACGTGAGAGAGGTGTTGTGGTGAACTGGAGGGACTTTAGAGCAATCATGGGCTCTAAGGTGATCTGATAGGAGCTGCAAAAGCATTCGAGGTACTCTACATTGGCACAGAGGGAGTAAGTCATGGTTGGGTTGTTACTCGACTTGATAGCACAGTATAACTCAAGTTGTAGAAAAAGCTGTCTGGGGAGCTTATCTTGAGTTGCTGTGACATGTGGAATCAAGCGAGTCTTCATAGCTGGTATGATAAGACACAACTGACAGGTGTATGGGTTAAAAAAATGTGGCCTAGACTCTTAGAGGTTTATGATTTTATGGTGGGCCACTGAGTGACGAACCCATATTGGTAGGGAAGCAATGGTTGATATCCTGTTGTAGGTTGCCTGAGGGAATTATAAGACGAGTGATGGGTAGTTTGACCAAAGGCAGCTGGAACTTCTGGAAAAAAACAATGGGGATTAACAATTGATATTTGGTTGTGGTGGTTGTGATAAATGGGCAGGTTATTTATCTGACAATGAAAAAAAAAATGCAGTGGTTCAAACTCGTGTATTCGATAATTCTTTATTCTGGAGATTTTTTTGATCGCGGATGGGCAGGTTGGATCTCTGGCATCCCCCACATGCACAGAGTTATTTTCACCCGTACTCTATGTATGCATGTTAGGGTCTGGTCTTAGTGGATGATTGAGAGATTCAGGGGAAGCCCATAGTGGCAATCATGGTCACTTGTGATGGTATTGGGGATGGCCGGTGAGAGGCACCGGGAGGCAGTTCAGCATTACTGCCGGGTCGGAGGCGATGACTCCTGAGTCAGGTGTCAGAGAGACAAACTGGTTCACACTCTACCAGTTTAGTAGCATCGCAGAAATTTGGGGACAGGTGTACCAGATAACCTGATTCCTCCACTTAGCTCAGCTACGGATCAAAATGCGACAATTTTGGTGTTGTGGTAGAGGAAGGCGCAGGGTGGAAAAGATGCCAGGCCTGGCAAGACTCCGAGCTGACACACATTACAGTCTTTAGGATGCAACTTTACAGGGCGCCTTTTCAGGTGGGATCAGCCCTTGCCAAGAGTGGCGAGGACCCGGGGTTGCAGTGTGAGAGGATAGAGACTGGTCCAGTTTTATTGCTGTGGGCCACCCCAGTCCCAAAAACTGGATTTATGGGACCACTGTTCTGAGGGTTTTAGCAGTGGTGATAGGCATAGGTATGCCAAGGTTGTGAGTTCATGGAGCAGTGGGTTTTGCACATGACTAGCTGCGACTGTCTATGACCATGACCTATCTGATTGGAGAATCTGGTGGTCTATGATTGATTACTACCAGAATAGCTCCCAGTGCTATACGTATATGAGCACTAGTGGCATTTTATATGACCTTCATTTCTACAAAACTGCATAGTGGTATCTGATGATGGGAGCAGTTGGTTTGGAGGTTGGGATGTGACATGGTGTTAGATCATCTATAGAGGTCTGTTATCGATAGCACATTATTCCATCTCTTCAGTGCACGTTGGTATCATGCCCCAAGTGCAACTGGGGACAAAAAACGTTTGACTATGGTTTCTACAGCTGTGAGACCATGAGTACTTGGCACGGCAGTGAGCAGAGTGGCAGGGTATATGTGTTGCCTTGTCATATATCGCCGAGGACGTCGATGTACCCCAGGGGGGGTGTAGCCATAGTGAGGGGACCAGCGGACAGATGGTTAGCGAGCTTCATGTCTCAGGTTGCCTTTCCTTAGGCACAAACATCGAGGTCATATAGTGCTGGATATGGTGGGGGCCTTTGCTGTGATGTTTGTGGGCCAATAACTGGTCAGATGCATGAGCGAGTGGATAGAGGTCGGTGTATGTTCTTGAGCAGCTGTGATTCTGGATAGCAACTGGGTACTTTGGAGGCGTTCCCCCGGTCGGTATAAAAATAGGGGTAGCCTGGCCAGTGGATGTCCCTCCCGGCCATTATAATAGGAGGATGCCGAAAGTCGCCACGAGCGCCCTCCCGGCATTATAATAGGAGACGCTGTATGCATTCGAGTGCTGATCTCCGGGCTTAAAATAGGGGGTGACCGAAATCGTCTGCGGTGCATCAGTGGTTCAGAAGGCAGTTTACTGGGCTTAGGAATCGTGACCTATACTAAATCCAGTTGTTTCTCAGTGACTTGATATATGGATAGTCGCATGGGGGAGAAACCTGGATGACAGATGATCAGTTTTACCTTGATAACGGTCGAAGAAGTGGTGACTTTTTCTGTATCGAAATTGAGGAAGTCTTGATGATGGTCGGAGAACAAAAAAATACTTCAGTATCAAAATCGAGCGAATTGGCCTTAGCCGGAAAAGTATCGGACCTTAGTGGAAAAAAATGAATAGTGTTGGTCTGATAAAAGCTTTGAGGTAGCTGGGTTGTTGTGGATCAGCTCAGTACTGGGACGGCTCTGGTGGCAAGAGCAACAAAAATGAAGTTCAGCAGAAAACTGGTAACCATGGAGAGAAATGGAAACTAAAATTAGAGCCAAACATGATACACACTAGGTAGAGTATGTGGTTATATGGTGGTCTACCTAGCGCACTTGTACAGAGGGCATTATGATTGTTGGACAACTTGGTGGCTTATGGATATGCAACAGAAGTAATAAGCCAAGGTGGAAACTCATTGAGCGTTTGCAGTGTTGGATCGCTTGAGGAACAGTGGAAGCATGGGATGGATCCTCAATTCAGATTGCAGATGTTTGGTGATCATTACCCCAGATCATAATGGATATCTGCCTTTTTGTGAGTCACAGGAGTTGCAGACGGGGTGAGGGTGATACACCAGTGGTATGGGACGCTTGGTGCGTGAAGCCAAACCTTTGTCTCTGACTTTTTTTTTAGGTCGACTCAGGCAGTTAATAGGGTGATGATTTGGCTTTAGATGCATAGGAAAGGAGTTCAGTGGTCATACATTGGGAAATCTCTTGACAGAGTACATTGCATTTCTATGGGTAGAGACGTCCATCCATATGAAATTCATCTGGTAGCAAAAAGAAAAAAAAATGTGTGATGAGTTGATTGGTGGTTACCAGGTGAAACGGCTTTTATATGGCTATGTATTTATATCCATTGGGTATAGAGTGCCAGTGGCTCCAAGTTGATCAGTGGATTATGGAGTTGGAATCAGCGGATTTTGGCAAGGAAATAGAGGAACCTATGGATAAAGAGCCTATTATATACGAAGTTGTTGCAATGGTAATGAGATATCTCAGTGACAGGGAAGACAAGACGAGAACCCCTAATATAACAATGAAAGGTAGTTTTTCCTGGATGTTTGAGGGAGTGTGTCATCCACACCATAGAAAAAAAATGGGAGTGTGGTCTATATAAAAACAAACCAGTGGGGTATTGACTTTATAGTTGGTGCATAAACTGGGCAGCCAAAAGAGGACTTCGGTTTTCGAGGGCGAAAACTACCCCGAGGGGGGAGTACTATTGTGGAAACACTTGGGGTAGGTGCAGTGGACCATTTCTTTCTCTCATTATCTTTAGATGATGGTGTACAACTCCATATTTATAGTATTATGCTCTGATTTACCTCTTGGCTTTTGTTGTCTAAATATGCGGATTTATGGATGACTTGAAGGTGCAGAACTTTATGTACTGTAGCCTGGATAATGGGGGCTGAGTAGGGGGAGTTGTGGAGTTGTTTTGGTGGTGACCGGTGGCCCGTTTTGTATAGTGCATTGTGGTCGTGTCTTTATGTACTAACACACTCGGAGGTGTGACGGTCGGACGGGTATTTGGATGTAGGGGGCGAGCTGTCTGACTGTAATTGTTGTTCCTGGCTCACTGCCGACTCCCGCGGGGGCGACCGCGTGCCCCCGCTGTCCAATGACCGTTGCTGCCACCGGCTGAAGGACGCAGGCCTTGCGACCCCGCGGCCCCGGGCCCTGCTGCGTACTCCGAACAAGCGTGCGCCCCGACTACGCCGGATCTGCACGCCATCGGGCGGAGATCCGAGGTCACCCATAAGGGGTGGACCGGGCGACGGCAGGCGCATGCCGGCTCCATCGAACAAAACCACGTCATCCATGGGTTGTGACTTGTACTCAATTTTTGACCAATCAATTGATTATTACAAGAAATATTTGGTTGGTCCCTTGGGACCACCGGCTGGTCGGTTTGGCTGGCGACAATAAGGGGCGCCGCTCCCCTATTTATAGTCCGAGAGGCTACACCCCTTCTAGAAATATTCTAGGATTATTTCCTGGAATATTCCTTCCCTCAAACGGATCACAAA